>ML323335.1:0-10981 GCA_005239505.1 Nicotiana paniculata | reverse complement strand
ATGGGCATTATGAGTTCTTGGTGATGTCATTTGGGCTGACAAATGCCCCCGCTGCTTTCATGGCGTTGATGCACCGAGTGTTCATGCCTTATTTGGACTCATTTGTGATTTTTTACATTGATGATATATTGATATACTCTCGCAGCTGAGAGGAGCTTGAGCATCACCTTAGAGTCGTCCTCCAGACTTTGAGGGATAGTCAACTGTATGANACCATCAGTTGAGGATTAGGGCGTCCGATGTCCCTAAGACATCTTTTCGCACTCGTTATGGGCATTATGAGTTCTTGGTGATGTCATTTGGGCTGACAAATGCCCCCGCTGCTTTCATGGCGTTGATGCACCGAGTGTTCATGCCTTATTTGGACTCATTTGTGATTTTTTACATTGATGATATATTGATATACTCTCGCAGCTGAGAGGAGCTTGAGCATCACCTTAGAGTCGTCCTCCAGACTTTGAGGGATAGTCAACTGTATGAAAAATTCTCCAAGTGTGAGTTTTGGTTGAGTTCAGTTGCATTTCTAGGCCATGTGGTATCGTCAGAGGGTGTTCAGGTGGATCCCAAGAAGATTCAGCAGTCAGATATTGGCCTAGACCCACCTCAGCTACAGAGATCCGGAGTTTCTTGAGCTTAGCAGGTTATTATCGTTGGTTTGTGGAGGGCTTTTCATCCATTGCAGCCCCGATGACCAAGTTGACTCAGAAGAGTGCCCAATTCAGGTGGTCTGATGAGTGCACGACGAGCTTTCAGAAGCTCAAGACAGCCTTGACCACGGCACCAGTGTTGGTTTTGCCCACAGGTTCCGGATTGTATACCGTGTATTGTGATGCTTCACGGGTTGGGCTTGGTGCAGTGTTGATGCAGGATGACAAGTTTATAGCCTATGCTTCTCGTTAGTTGAAGGTCCATGAGAAGATCTATCCAGTTCATGACTTGGAGTTAGTAGCTATTGTGCATGCATTGAAGATTTGGAGGCATTATTTGTATGGTGTTCCATGTGAGGTTTTCACAGATCATAAGATCTTACAGTATCTGTTCAAACAGAAGGAGTTGAACATGAGGCAGAGGAGATGGTTAGAGTTGCTGAAGGATTATGATATTACCATTCTTTATCATCTGGGGAAGGCCAATGTGGTGGCCGATGCTTTGAGCCGGAAGTCAGCTAGCATGGGTAGTCTTGCCTATTTATCAGTTGGAGAGCGACTTCTTTCTTTGGATGTTCAGGCGTTAGCCAACCGATTTGTGAGATTGGAGGTTTCTGAGACTGGCAGTGTTTTGGCCCATACCATAGCCCGTTCTTCCTTATATGACCGTATTCGCTCCAGGCAGTATGATGATGGCCATGTATGTGTTCTTAGAGATAGAGTCGGGCATGGAGATGCCAAGCAGGTTACGGTTGATGTTGAGGGAGTTTTGTGGATGCAAGGACGAATTTGTGTACCTGATGTGGATCGTATTCGTGAGTTGATACTACAGGAGGCCCACAGTTCCCGATATTCCATTCATCCGGGTGTCGCAAAGTTGTACCAGGACTTGCGGCAGCATTATTGGTGGTGTAGAATGAAGAAGGATATTGTAGCTTATGTAGCTCGGTGCTTGAATTGTCAGCAGGTTAAGTACGAGCACCAGAGACCCGGTAATTTGATGCAGCAGATTCAGCTTCCCGAATGGAAGTGGGAGCGTATCACCATGGACTTTGTAGTTGGACTCCCACGGACTCAGAGGATGTTTGATGCAGTATGGGTCGTTGTGGATAGGCTGACGAAGTTAGCGCACTTCATTATAGTATCAGTTTCGTATTCAACAGAGAAGTTGGCAAGGATCTATATGAGAGAGATTGTTAGACTGCATGGTGTGCCCATATCCATTATATCAGACCGAGGTACTCAGTTTACCTCCCATTTCTGGAGAGTATTTCAGCGAGAGTTGGGCACCTAGATTGATTTGAGCACCGCATTTCATCCTCAAACGGATGGACAGTCCAAGCGTACTATTCAGATTTTGGAGGATATGTTGCAATCTTGTGTTATTGACTTTGGAGGTTCATGGGAACAGTTCTTGCCTTTAGCTGAGTTTGCCTACAACAACAGCTATCAGTCGAGTATTCAGATGGCTTCGTATGAGGCGTTGTATGGTAGACGGTGTCGGTCTCCAGTCAGATGGTTTGAGCCGGGAGAGGCTAGATTATTGGGTTCTGAGTTAGTCCAGGATGCCTTGGACAAGGTGAAGATCATCCAGGATAGACTTCGTACAGCTCAGTCCAGGCAGAAGAGTTATGCGGATCGTAGAGTTCGAGATTTGGCATTTATGATAGGCGACCGGGTATTTCTTCGTGTGTCGCCCATGAAGGGCGTGATGAGATTCGGAAAGAAGGGCAAGGTGAGCCCTAGGTACATTGGTCCATTTGAGATTTTGGACAAGGTAGGAGAGGTGGCCTTCAGACTTGCCTTGCCACCTAGTTTGTCAGCCGTGCATCGAGTATTTTACGTGTCTATGCTCCGGAGGTATATTGCGGACCCATCTCATGTACTTGAATTCAGTGGTGTCTAGTTGGACAAGGATTTGTCTTATGAGGAGGATCCGGTAGCCATATTAGATCGGCAGGTGCGACAGTTGAGATCGAAGAGTTATCCTTCGGTTCGTGTTCAGTGGAGAGGTCAGCCTTTTGAGGCAGCTACTTGGGAGTCCGAGCCCGATATGTGGAGTCGTTATCCCCACCTTTTCCCCATTTCAGGTACTTTTCTATGTCCGTTCGAGGACGAACGGTTGTTTTAGAGGTGGAGATTGTGATGACCCAAAAGGTCATCTTGTATAATTTAGCAAAAAAACTGTGTTCTGAGGCCCCGAAAGCCTCCGTTAATCTTACCTTGATGTGCGTGCATAGCCTGAGCGCGTAGCCGGGAAGTTTTTATGTGGAAATGTGTTGAGCTGTTGAATTTATGATAATTAATGGAATAAAGTTGACTTTGGTCAACATTTTTGGTAAACTGTAACAACCCGGCCGGTCGTTCCGAGAATTTAGCCCCGTTTCCCCCACTTCTGCTTCATTTTATGTGTTTTAGCTCCATTTGTGTGTGTTGGGTCGTTTGGTTCGGGTTCAGAGTCGTCATGGTGAGCATTGAGGCAATTAGTCTCTCAAGGTAGCCTAATAGTTGAGAAAGTCAACTGAGAGTTGACTTATTGGTAATCGACCTCGGAATGCGGATTTTATGGCTCGGATAGCTTTGTTAGGTGATTTGGGACTTATGAGTGTGTTCAGAATACTTTTGTGACGTCCGGAGTAGAATTAGGCTTGAATTGGCGAAAGTTAGTTTTTGGTGATTTCCGATTGGCAGTGGAAAATAGGTTATCGAGGTCGGAATGGAATTCCGGAAGTTGAAGCAGGTTCATAATGTCATTTTGGATGTGTCTGCAAAATTTCAGGTCAATCGGAGGTGTTTTGGTTGGTTTCGGCGTAGTTGGCGAAATTTGGAAGTTTCAAAGTTCATAGGCTTGAATTTGATATAATTTTGGTGTTTTCGCCTTATTTTTTTTGTTCGAAGACTCGACTAAGTTTGAATGATGTTATGGGATATGTTGGTATGTTTGGTTGAGGTTCTGAGGGCCTCGGGTGTGTTTCGGGTGGTTAATAGACCAACTTTTGGCTTGAATTCTGGGCAGATTGTTGCTGGTGTAAGGTTATGGTTTCCTTCTACGCGATCGTGTGAGGATGTTTGCGATCGCGTAGGGTTAATTGGTGAGGCAGGATATTCTTTAATCGCGATCGCGTGGAATGGTTTGCGGTCGCGTGAGTATGAGTGTTTGGTCAGTGCGATCGCGTGGAATGGTTTGCGATCGCGTGGGTTTATGTCTTGATGAATCACGATCGCGTGTGGATGTCTGCGATCGCGTATGGTAATTTGATGGGGCAGCAGATTTGTTCTTCGCGATCGCGTGGGAGCTTCCGCGATCGCAGTGAAGAAAAGGCCTGGGCAGTCAGATTTAAGTTCTATTTCGGGGTTTCTTGGCCATAACTTATTTTTCCATTTGAGAGCTCGGGAGAAGGGCATTTTGGACGAGCTTTTCAGTAGGGTTTTTGTGGTAAGTGTTCTTCAACCATCTTTGATTCAATTTCATGAATTTGTCTTGATTTTGACCATGCAATTTGAGGAATTAAACCCAAAATTGGGGAAGAAGAGTGCATGGGAATGGGATTTTTCTTTTGAGGATTTGATTGGGCAATTGTGGTATGATTTTAGTGTTCTTCGTATGTACGGTCTCGGGGGAGGATAAGGGTTCTTTTGATGAAAATTTAATCGGATTCCGAGACGTGGGCCCGGGGCTCGGGTTTGGCCGAATTTCGAGATTTTTGTGTAAATTGATAATTTTCGATTGGGTTGTGTTCCTTGAGTAATATTAATGATGTTGAAATGATCTTGGCTAGATTCGGAGAAATCAGGAGTCAATTTGAGGGGCATGAGAATAGCGGACTAGTGTTGTGGCCCGGTGGAGGTAAGTAGTGGTCTTAAATCTTGTCTTAAGGGTATGGAACCCCGGACTGCATTATTTTCTCACTGAATTTGGAATGGGCACATGTCGGATGCCGAATAGGTGGCGCGTACTGATTTTTGGATTGGACTAGGTCCTCTCCGCGGCAACTAATGAATTGCATATTTACTCAAAATCTTATGTTAAATTATGTTCTAAAGATTTGTGAAATATTTGGGCTGTAAGCCGTGTTTGGGGCCTCGTGCCGATCTGTTTAGACCCCTTTGAGGGCGTTTTACTGTTGTTTTCCTCACTACCTGTTGATGATTTTCCTCAGCATCATTGTGCATACTGTTTTATTTGAAACTTATCCTGATTTACACTACATGAGCATTAAAATGATATTTTCGGGTCGAGTACCCCATTCTATTACTTCCCCCGAGGGGCTTTTCGAGTGGTTCCACCGAGTGTGGCCGAGGGACAAGAGTGATGGTGAGGTGCTGAGTGATATTAGCGCTTGGGCTGAAGGAGCCCCTCCGGAGTCTGTACACATCCCCCAGTGAGCGCACCGAGTGCGAGTGATTGAGTGATTGGGAGGCATGACTGGCTGTGAGGTGCTGAGTGATTGTGAGGTGCTGAGGGATTGTGAGGCATGCCCGAGGGCCTGATTATGAAACATGCTTTTGCCCGAGGGGCTACTTATGATTTTACTACATTCATTTGCATACCAAATCCTTGTTTTAAAGTTGTTAAAATGTGCATTGTTTTAAGGACTTTTGTGAAGTTGATTTCTAAGGCATAACGATTTCGTATATCTCTGTATACTATTGGAAAGTAAGGCTGTGTATATTGTGACTTGATGACATTGGTTTTTATGTGATTCCTTGCTACTTAGACTTGATTTATTTCCATTACTACTGAGTTGGCATACTCACATTACTCCCTACACCTCCGTGTGCAGATTCAGGAGCAGATATCGAGCGTTAGCTTTTATATATATATATATCGCAGCAGAGCCGGATCATGGGGATATAGAGGTAGTTGTTCAGTGTTCGCAGCATCTCTGTGTGACGACCCAAAGGGTCATCACCTATTTTATTACCTATTCCGTACTTCCGAGGCCTTGAAAACCTCATTTGTAGTTGCCTCGATTTGTGTGCACAGTCCGGGCGCGTAGCCAGACAGCTTAAATATGAAATTCTGTGAAAATGCTAAGATTTAATATTAACATGAATAAATTTGATTTCGGTCAACATTTTGGGTAAATGAACCCGGACCCGTGATTTGACGGTCCCGGAGGGTCCGTAGGAAAATATGGGACTTGTACGTATGCCCGGGATTGAATTTCGAGGTCCCAAGCCCGAGGAATAATTTTTTTGATTAAAATGTTTTCTAAAAATATTTAAGGAAAATGAAAATGAAATCTGATTAGAAGGTGATGGTATCGGGCCAGTATTTTGGTTTCGGCACCCGGTACAGGTCTTCTTTATGCTTTAAGCACTTTATGAAAATTTTGGTTGAAATCAGATGTCGTTTGACGTGTTTCAGACTAAAAATAAAAAATTTGATATTTTATGAAAATTTGATAGAATTCATGGATTTTGAGGCTTAATTCGATGTATATGATGTTATTTTGGCAATTTGATCGCACAGATAAGTTCATAGGATGTTTTTGAGGTAGTGTGTGTATTTGGTTTGGAGCCCCGAGGGCTCGGTTTAGTTTTGGATAGGCCACAGATTGTTTTTTTTGAACTTGGAAATTTGCTGGTGCAACTGATCTTCAGGCTTCGCATTTGCAAAGCCAGCATCGCAAATGCGAAGGTGCCCTTGCTGGCCAGGGATCGCAAATGCAACCAAGAGGTTCGCAAATGCGAAGGTATAGCTGGGCAGGCCTGTTCGCAAATGCGACCAAGAGGTTCGCAAATGCGAAGGCTGGGAATGTCTGAAGGGTTCGCAATTGCGAACCCCTGTTCGCAATTCCCATGCCAACCAGTAGCCTGCACTGTACAAAACCGAATTTTACTTCATTTTTCATATTTTCTCAAACTCAAATACACTTAGGTGATTTTTCCAAGAACAAGACTTCTTCCAAATCAATTTTAAGTTGGTTTTTAGTCAATTCTTTCAATCATTAACATCATTTAACATGTTTTCAACTTAAAATCAAAGATTTCCATGGGTGAAAATTGGGTATTTTGGGTAGAACTTAGGTTTTTCTAAAATTGGGATTTGAGTGGGTGATTGACCTCCGATTTGAGAGATTTTTATATGGCTAGACTCGTGAGAATACGAGGGTTCTGAAAATGTAAAGTTTACCCGAATCCGAGATGCTGGCCTGGGGGCGTTTTGGTCATTTCACCTAATTTCGCGTTGTAACCTTGAATTGAATAGTAGAGTCTGTTGCCTGAGATGTTATTTACGGTATAAAATTTATTTGAATAGATTTGGGCCATTTGGAGTCAGATACTCGTGGAAAACGTCTGGTTTCGGGTTGATTGCTATACTTTGGACCCGAGGTAAGTGTTTGGTCTAACCTTAGCTTGAGGGAATAGGAGTTGAGTATAATTTGCTACTTGCTAATTGTCAAATACGATGTATAGGCATGGTGACGAGTATCTATACATTGGTGTCTAGCATGACCGTGAGTCCTTATATTGTGAATATTCTGATTTTGTGGTAATTTCCATGCTTAATTGATGATTTCTATATGTTGTGAAGAATATGTGAAGGGAATTGTAATCTTTAAACTTTGTTGGAGCATTGGCTCAGATTGTAAACGAATGATGAAGATATATGAGATAATTGTATCCTTTGGAGCATTGGCTCATATTGTAATACGAATGATGGAGATATATGAGATAATTGTATCCTTTGGAGCATTGGCTCAGATTGTAATACGAATGATGAAGGTATATGAGATAATTGTATCCTTTGGAGCTTTGGCTTAGATTGTAATACGAATGATGAAGGTATATGAGATAATTGTACCCTTTGGAGCATTGGCTCAATTAATAGAGTAAATTATGAAATGAAGTGAAAGAAGAGAAAGAGATACTAAAATATACCCTTGCCGGGTCATTGTTGCTTTTGATATTGTCTCCTTTGTTGGGATGTTGAGATTACTGTTATTGTTCCCTTGTCGGGATTTAATTGTTTAATTAATGTTCCCTTTCCGGAATTTAATTGCTTAGTTGATGTTCCCTTGCCAGGATTTAATTGTTTAATTGATGTTCCCTTGCCGGGATTTCTATTTTATTCTGCTTACTCCCTTGCCCTTGTTTGTGATCGGTTTTTGGGTGAGTAAGAGTGTTAAAGTACGAAGGGTGATGCCGTGCACTATTTGATATTGTGAGGAAGAGTGTTAAAACACGAAGGGTGATGCCGTGCACTGTTGATAGTGTGAGGAAGAGTGTTAAAGCACGAAGGGTGATGTCGTGCATTGTTTGATATTGTTCCCTTGCCGGGGTTATTATTTCTATTCTGTTTACTCCCTTGCCCTTGTTTGTAATTGTGTTTTGGGTGAGGATGAGTGCTAAATCACGAAGGGTGATGCCGTGCATTGTTTGATATTGTGAGGAAAGAGTGTAAAACACGAAGGGTGATGCCGTGCCGCACGATGTACCATTCTGTACCGATATTCATTGATTATACTGTGAGGAAAGAGAGTAAAAGCACGAAGGGTGATGTCGTGCCATGATTTAAATTGCTTACATTGTTTACATTATACATTGCATAGTGAGGACGAGAGTAAAAGCACGAAGGGTGATGCCGTGCAAGCTTTTGATTTCTTGTCCTTATTGCTATGCTGGCTTTGTTGTTCTTTTCCTTATTGAGATTTCTTATATGAAACTGTTATCTCCCCACATCATGTTCCCCTTCCTTTATTAATTATTTTCTCCCTATATTTCTTATCCCTTGTATATATGTATATCTATTTATTTGAACTGCACAGGTTTATTTGGTAGTCTGGTTCCAGCCTCGTCACTACTTCGCCGAGGTTAGGCTAGGCACTTACCAGTACATGGTGTCGGTTTTACTGATGCTACACCTGCACTTCTTTATGTTGTGCAGATTACGCAGCCGGACCCGGAGGACATCATTAGTGGGAGTGTCTTCCAGCTTATCATAGAGGCTTCAAGGTATACCCATTGGCATTTGTGGGCCTTGGCGTCTTTTGCATCCCTTTTGTCTTCGATTCTGTCTTATTTTTCCTCTAGCTTTAGAGGCAGACATGTATTTCCTTCAAGACTTGTATTTAGCACTCTTATAGACAGTTCGTGAGTTTGTGACTCCAGGTTTTGGGAAAATTTACGCGTTGTTGTATTATGTTGTCCTTATTTATCTTGAAACCATATTTATTTCCGCTGTTAAATTGTGAACCGTTGGTATCAGAGCCCTAGGTTACTTAGGTCTCACAAATCATGGACAACTTGGTAGAGTCTGAGGGATCGGTACGGAAACGTCTGTATTTATCCCCCAGAGGCTGTAAAGTTAGGATGACTCCATATTTCTTTTCTTCTCTGTCGTGCGCTATGATTCTGAGTACTGGTTTAGTTTCTATTCTATTCTTTCGCAGATGGCGAGGACGCGTGCTTCCATTGGTTCTACCCAGCATCCTGACACTCCTACTACAGCTCCTACTCAGGGTCGAGGTCGAGGACGACGCCGTGCTAGAGGCCGAGGCCGGGTCCGGGCTCAGCCTAGAGCAGCAACCCAAGTGGAGGACCCTCAAGTCGAGTCTGACAAGGAGGTCCCAGTTTCGGCAGTCCCAGTTGGACCAGCCCAGGTCCTAGAGGGGTTCATAGCTACCCAAGTTCTTCAGGACGCCCTTGTCCGTCTAGTCGGACTCATGGAGAGTGTAGCACAGGCAGGTCTTCTTCCTATAGCACCAGCCGTCTCTCAGGCTGGGGGAGGTTTCCAGGCTCCTGCCGCCCGCTTGCCAGAGCAGCTAGCTCCACAGTTTCAGACTCCGGCACCTCAGCCAGCCGGGGTAGCTCAGCCGGGTATTGCAGCACCGGTAGTAGAGGGAGCAGCTATGTCAGCAGATGCTTTGTGGAGACTGGACAGGTTCACTAGGTTATTCGCTGCTACTTTTACTGGTTCACCATCAGAGGACCCTAGGATTATTTGGACAGCTGCCATGAGGTTCTTCAGAACATGGGCATAATAGAGTCTAACGGGGTCGACTTCGCTACTTTTCGGTTATCTGGCAAAGCCAAGAGTTGGTGGAGAGACTATTTCTTAGCCAGATCAGCTGGATCTACACCTTTGACTTGGACTCAATTCTTAGAGGTATTTTTGGGGAAGTTCCTTCCCATTACTCAGAGAGAGGACCTTCGGAGGTAGTTTGAGCGTCTCCAGTAGGGACCCATGTCAGTCACTCAGTACGAGACAAGGTTCATCACTCTAGCCCGACATGCTCTTATGATACTTCCCACTCATCGGGAGAGGGTTTGGAGATTCATTGAGGGATTGGCCCGGCCTATCAGACTTCAGATGGCTAGAGAGTCAGGTACAGATATATCGTTTCAGGATGCGGCCAAATGTGGCCAGGAGGATTGAGATGATTCTATCACAGGGTGGTGGTCAGGGGGCTGACAAGAGGCCCCATCATTTCGGTCGTTCCAGTGGAGCCTCATTTGGGGGCAGGGATTCTTCAGGCAAAGGTCATCCTCCCAAACCTTTTCAGTCAGCTCTCCAGGTTTCCCATGGTACTTCAAGTGGTCGTGGTTCTCAGACGCACTATTCTGATCAGCAGCCTTACAGTGCGCCACCAGCTCCTGTCAGTGCACCGCCACATCAGAGTTTTCGGGGTGGTCATTCAGGTCGACAGGGTCAGATTCAGTTCCCTCAGCAGCCGAGGTCTTGTTACACTTGTGGCGATCCGAGTCAACTTGCCAGATTTTTCCCTCGAGCACTGGGTAGTTCGCAGCATCAGGGTTCTCGTGCCATGGTACAGGCACCGGGTGTTCCATAGCCTGCCCAGCCAGCTAGAGGTGGGAGTAGAGGTGCTAGAGGTGGAGGTAGAGGTCATAGAGGTGGAGCTCAGGCCTCCAGAGGTGGAGGCCAGCCAGTAGCCGGGCATCCCAGAGATGTGGTTCAGGGTGGTGGGGCCCAACCCCGATGTTATGCTCTTCCAGCCAGGCCAGAGGCTGAGTCTTCAGATGCAGTCAGGTACTATGAGGGTTTGTGACGGAGATGCTTCAGTTCTATTTGATCCAGGGTCTACGTATTTGTATGTGTCCTCTTATCTTGCACCATACCTAGTCATTCCTAGTGATCCACTGAGTATTCCTGTTTATGTATCTACACCGGTGGGTGATTCTATCATGGTCGATCGAGTCCATCGTTCTTGTGTTGCGGTGATTGGGGGTCTTGAGACCCGTGTTGACTTGTTGCTTTTAGGTATGGTTGACTTTGATGTTATACTGGGGATGGACTGGTTATCCCCCATATCATGCCATCTTGGATTGTCATGCCAAGACGGTGACCTTAGCTTTGCCAGATTTGC
>ML323333.1:0-41556 GCA_005239505.1 Nicotiana paniculata | reverse complement strand
CAAGTTCTTGCTGCCAAGACAAGAAAGAAGGCACATAGCCAACTATATGGATCTGAACTTGATAGAGTGTTTGTATAGGGGAAAGCAGATCAACTGGACAACCTTCATCATCCAACTCTTGGACAGAGTTGTGAATGGAATAAAAGTACATGCTATTCCATATGAATTTATTCTAACAGCTGTGCTTGCTCATTTTGATGTTTCTGTGAAGAAGGCTGAAATCGCTACTGCCAAGGACTATTTTGGGAAGGATACTTTGCTGACATGTGATTATACTGTCAATGTTCCTGCAGATAAACCTAGATCATCTAGGAAGCAGCCTGTCAACAACAAAGTCAGAACTTTGGTGCAGGAAAGCGAGATAAAGGATATGGAGATCCTTCATTTGAAATATCGCTTGATTGATGTTAAAGCTTTGCGGGATGCTCTTAGGGATGAACTAGAAAAAGAGAAGGAAAAGAACGAGGGTGTTCTTCAACATATGCTTTCTCTTCTTCAAACCAAGACCACAACCTCCTCTGCACCTTCCCATCCTTAGGTTGTCCAGAGCTACCTAAACCCCCTTCATTGCCCAGTTCGGGACTTGTTTCTGTTGTTTTTTATCTGTCTTGCTCATGGTTATGGTCGTTTTTGTTTTTATACTGTATGGTGGTTGATTGTCGTTCTTAATCATTGAATTTTGCTATTTGTTATTGACTTGTCTCAATTTCTTATTTAGCTTACATTTATTGGTTTCTTGTGTTGATTAATCATGCTTTGCACCTGCAGTTGCCTAAATGGCCATGAGTAATTGTTAATAACCTCTGGTAAGTTTATCATTTTGCAAACTTTTCGATGATGCCAAAATGGGGAAGACATGTGCTTTTTATTTCAAGTGATACTAATAACCTAATGAACCTGGTTTCTCTATGATAAATGCTTAAAAAACATACAAAGTGTTTGAAGTGTATACATGGAGAAGCACATAGTTTGACATCATCAAAAAGGGGGAATTTGTTGACCCACGTCACTGCATGGTTTTGAAGATTGACAAAAGTCTGACCAGTTGAACCAGGTCCATTAGAGCACACATACTTGACCTGACACGTTTGCACATGAACCGTATATGCATATGAGATAAATGTGTTTGTGAAATATCAATGAACCAAGAGATTGTCTCTTAATGCAAAAAGGTTGCAAATTGATAAGAGGATAGAAGTTGAATTCATCAAGGAAAGTAACAAAGGAAGGAAGTTGAGTTTAATACGAACTCTTTCACCCAGGAAGAGTTGTACCAGAACTGAACGACAAACTCAATGACTGACTCTATAAATAATTGAAGTATTCCTTCTTGAATTTCGAACACACAAGTACAGAAGTGAAGCAAGATCTGAAAGCAAAATTTCCAGAGATTTTGCAAGCAAAATTACTGTGTGATACAAAGGTTAGAGACCAGCTAGAAGAAACAGTTCCATCTGTTTGTCATTGAGTCTAGTTGGTTGTAGTAGGTGATTTGATATTGTATCTTTTCAGCTTTTATAGAAGCAATTGTAATAGGTACATATTGTTCAAGTTAGAGTTAACTTGAAGCTTGTAGAAATTAGCTAGAGGCTAGTTACTACGAAGGGATTAGAGTTAGTCCTAGGATTACAAAAGAGTTTTTTTTTGTAAGTCCTGTTTGGTTCAGAGTTTTAGTGAAGTGTTTGAGAAAATCCTACTGAGGAGTAGGTCGTGGTTTTTTCACCGTTTGAGCCAGGTGTTTTCCACGTAAAAATCTCTGTGTTTTGACTTTAATGCTTTTATTATTCCGTAACAGTTAGAAGTTGGAACACCAAGAAAAACCAGGTTCTTCTAGTGAGACAGCACTTGAAAAAATAGACACCACACAAATCACTCCCCCCTCTTGTGTGGTATTGAAGTCTCAAACATCAAACATTCTTATTGTTCAGCTTTATGTGGGTGACATTATATTTGGGGCTACAACAGACTCACTATGCAACAAATTTGCCAAACTCATGGGAAGTGAGTTCGAAATGAGTATGATGGGGGAACTGAACTTCTTTCTGGGTCTTCAAGTGAAGCAGTCCACAAAGGGAACATGCATCAGTCAGCAGAAGTACATCAAGGAGGTACTGAAGAGGTTCGACATAGAGGAATCAAAGGTGATCGACACTCCTATTGCAGTTGCCACTAAGCTTGACATGGATGGTTCTGGATCACCTATAAACCAAACAATGTACAGGGGGATCATTGGATCTCTACTCTACCTCAGTGCAAGCATACCAAATATTTTGTTTAGTTTGGGGTTGTGTGAAAGATTTCAATCGAATCCTAATGAGTCTCATCTGAAGGAAACCAAAAGAGTCCTACGCTATCTAAAGGGCACACAGGACCTGGTTCTCTACTATCCTTCAGGTGACAATTTTAATCTTGTTGGTTATGTTGACGCTGATTATGCAAGTTATCTAGTGGACAGGAAAAGCACTTCTGGAATGGCTCATTTCCTTGGGTCTTGCCTAATCTCCTCGGTACAAGGAAGAAAACTCAGTGGTTCTCTCCACACCTGAAGCAGAATATGTTGCAGCTACATCTTGTTGTACTCAACTTCTATGGATCAAACAAAAATTGGAAGATTTTGGGGTATACATTGATAGTGTGCCACTTCTGTGTGACAACACCAGTGCGCTCAACATGGCAAATAACTCGGTTCAGCAAAAAATAACTAAGCATATTGATGTAAGACATCATTTTCTCAGAGACAATGTTGAAAAGGGGCATATCTGCATGAAGTTTTGCTGCACTGAAGATCAAATTGTAGACATCTTCACCAAGGCCCTAAGAAGGGAACACTTTAAGAAAAACAGGATGGCACTGGAGTTGATGAAACCTAACAGAGGACATAGTTCTCTTGCATTAGCTATGAGAGTCACATCCAGGTACAATTAGCTAAAGTGTTTTCTGACTAAGCCTAACTCACATCAATACCGTTGCAGGTAGACACGCATGATGGTTACAGAAATTAAAGGTACGGTGTTGTACTGCAAAAGGAAGCTGAATTTCTTTTCAAAAACAGGTATAGGACCTGGTTCTTGTGCCACATGTTAGTAGTTATGTGTTTTCCTATGATTTTTCAAACATTAACAAATTAATTACTGCTGTCACATCATCCGACTTTTCATTGTTTGTGTTTATCACGTCACATCTCTCAAATCCTTTCGCTTCTCCTGCACGTTTTATCTTCCCAAAACACCTACCGTCGTTTCCTTTTGAACCCGTTCCTCTTCCCCCTCGTTATTACACCTCCTTTTTATAAGATCCTCACTTGCTCAACCATTCTGCACTATCTCCTCATATCTTTTCTCTTCAGATCATACATCCTCTACACCCTCTGTGTTTATCTCCCAAAAATGGCAGATGAAAAATCATCCTCTCCCTCTCCTACCACTAATTCCACCCCTATTCCATCGGAGGTTCAGTCCTCTTCTCTCCTAGATGTCGTCATTCCCACACCAGTTTCTCCTTCACCACCTACTGCTGATAATCTCTCTCCAAAATCCATTGATCATCTCCCTTCTGAGCAACCAAAAGAAGCCCTAGCAAATGACCCTCCTCATGCTTCTGAAGTCTCTGAAGATGATGCTTACCAGTATCTGAACTCCTCTCTCCTTGACTCTAAGACTCCCATGGAGTCTCCTAAAAAAGAGGCAGCCGAAAACATTATGGCCATTGCCTCTAAGAGTCTCCTTTCTGAAGGAGCTTCCTCCATTCCTGAGCCTCAAGGGGAAGAACCTCCATTCTTAGGAGATGAGGGGACCATAGTCTTGTTTGAATATCCGGTTCTTGACTCTGTCAAAGATAAGTCTTGTAAGGAACTAGTTTCTCCTCCCGCAGAAACCAACTAGGAACCTATCTTCTATAAACCACCTCTAGAGTCTATTCCTCCCCTTTCTGAGCCTACTAACGAGGACGATAAGGATGAGATGGTTTTAAGTTCTCGCTTCAAGCTCCGCAAGAAAGTGGTTACTCCTGAGTCATCTTCTAAGCGACTATGTACTTAGTTGAAAAGGAAAGAGGCTCTTGACTCTGCTCTGGAAAGAGCAAGAAAAGCCTTAAAAAGAAGAAAAAAAGACTGATGAAGGAAGAAAAGTAGTGGTGGATGAAACTATTCCTGTGGTGGAGGTAGATGAGGATGCATAAGAGGAATCTAGTTCCCTAGTGAAAAGGTCCTCGAAACCTCAAAAGTCTGTGGTTGGAGTTTCGGATAAAGGGGTGAAGGAATAATGTGTGACGCTTGTGAAGAGTAGTGGGAAGCTCAAGCGAGTTGTAGTTGATGAAGTTGTGACCAAAGAGTCTCCGGATGTCGAGTGTTCAAATGGAAAGTCTGTGGAAAAACTGGGAAAAAGAAAAAGGGAAAGGGAAGTTGTTGGGGGACCAGGTTTGTTGAGAACAATACCTAGTGACAGTGGAATATGGAAAGAGAAAGTGAGAAGTCAAAGGGTATTGTGTGGTCGGATGTTTGACCCTGAAATCTATGATATGTTTGGGATGTGGCAGATTATGGCAATGGTGGAGTTCCAGATGTGTGACCATCTTTTTACTGTGGATGTGCCTAAGGTGTACGAGGATGCTGTGCAAGAATTTTATGCATCTGTCTTCACCACTGCTGGCAATCATGTCTGTGTTTTTGTTAAAAGAGTTGATATGGTTTTCAATGATGCTGCTTTGGGACGGTACTTCAGGTACCATCTAAGGGAATGTCTTCTGTGAAGAGTTCTTGTACTGGGAAAAAGGAAGGGACAATTTATCAAGGGGAACGAGTCCATAAGAAAGCCTTGCTCCCTATTTACCAGCTACTTTTTTAATTGGTTAATAAGGTTCTTTTACCCCGGACTCACAGAAGATATATTGCCTCCAAATCTGATTTAGTGTTGATGGAGCCCTTGACTCTTTCAAGCCTGTCAATTTTCTTGCAATCATGATTGAACATATGAAAAAGGTGGTAAATGTCAAGGAAGGAAATCATGGGTCCCGTATGGATTCCTACTTACTCGGGTGTTTGAGTTCTATAAGGTACCCGTAGAAAACACGAGTAGGGACCTGCAAGCATACCTTCTCCAAGACAACCTTAGAAGAGTGTGAATGTTTAGAGAAAGCTGGGGGTAGAACTTCAACAATATCTCAACTAATCAATGCTCTGAATGATGCTACTGAAGTGATCAGTAAGTTGAAGGGTCAGAATGCTATCTTGGAGACTCAGTTGAGTTAGGCTGCTGAGGAACCTGGTTCTGTTAATTCTTCCAATGAGGATGTTGCCCTCCTGACCAAGTAAAACACTGAGCTTAGCAGCAGGTTGAGAACTTGCGGGACAAACTTCTGGAGGAAAAAATGTCTGCAAATGCCCGCATGGAACTGGTTCTCAAAACGCTGGCTACTTCCTCCTCCAAGCCTTCCTCTTCTAGTGCCCCTAGGTTTCCGTCAGTGTCTAGTCTTGTTATGGTTTTGATGATTGTTGTTGGTAGTTCTTATTTTGTTTTTTTGTGGTTGGTAATTGTATTTCACTATGCGGCTCCCATTTTAAAAGTCTAAATTCAGTCTTTGCTTTCCGAAGCAAAGACTTCTATTTATTCACACCTTTTTGCTCTCAATAAATCAGCTCCCTCCTGTTATGTATGATGTATGTTTACTTTTGCTTTCTGTTTTCTATCATGTTGTGTGCACACATGGGGCATGAGTTAGATATGTTAGACTTCTTTATGCTTTCTGTCTGTTTGTGCCTTTTTATGATGCCAAAAAGGGGAAGATAATTGATGGGGAAGGAATTAAGGGGGAACAATATTAAGGGGGGACCACATAAACATGGGGAACAATATGGGGTTCTGGTACTTTATCTGGTTAAGTTATAATTTATAATTTTTCATCAATTTTAAAAGTTTGTCAGCATCAAAAATGGGGAAATTGATGGGTTAGTCTTATGTTTTTATGATCTAACAAACTTTATGTCAAGAACCAGATAAAGGACTTGAAGCGCAATCAGCACAACCAGCCAACATGAATTCAAGAAATCTAGGCAGTGTACGCCTGAACCCACAGGAAACAGTTTAGGGACCTGATCCCTTGACATTCCCCTGACAGAAGTACAAGTCAACTCTACAGTTGGAAAGCTGTGACAAAAAGTGACTGCCTGCAACTGTGCATGCTACAGTGTAGAATCAGTGCAACAGTCACTTTCCATTGGTTGAGGAATGTACCAACTAAGCATGGGTATCATTCTTGGGATGTCCTAGAAATATAATATCTTGTTTGGAGACAAACAAGATATTCACTCGAGCATTTACTAACATTCTCCACAACATTGATGATCTGGTCTAGCATTGAAGGCTTAAGTGTGTCAAGAACAAGAAGATAACTCCACTAAGACGGACCAGTTTCACTACGTGTTCATATGTGTCCTTAGTTGAGTTGTAATCTTGTGTTTTGCAATCTATTGTATCCTGTTTCGCTTTCTTAGAAGTCTTGTTTTAGGAAACCCAAAATCATAAACCATCCGTGTTTGTGTTGTGACTAGCATTGTCATAAGTCAAAGTCTTTGTAACTTAGTTAGTAACAAAGTGGCTTGTAGTAAGTACTACAAGCTAGTGTGTGAAAGTCTTTGTAAGAGAGTCATTACAAAGTGGCTTGTGATAGTTGATATTACAAGTTAGTGAAGTTGAAATCCTACCAGTGTAGGTCGTGATTTTTGTTCCCTTGAGTTGGGATTTTTCCACGTAAAAATCTTGTGCCTCTTTTACTTACTGTCTCTATCTATAACTCTGAGGGAACTGGTAAAGGACCAGGTCTCTTTACAGTTTGTGCACTCATAGAATCTATCAATGCGCCTCTTGACGATGATGATGGGGAGAGTGGCGGTGGAGATGATGTCGAGTGAAGTGTTGTAGCAGCTTTCATATTTAGTTTTTGTTCAGTTTTTTTTGTTTGTTCTTCTTTGTTTATTTTTATTTCTTTTCTAGGGGGCTTGTTTTGGCTTCTTGTAAGGCGCGACTGTGGCGCGTGTACATTTGAATGAAATGAATGTCTTGCCTTTGTATTAATATGTGTTTTTTACTCTTTTTTCCCTCTCTGTCGCATGTTGCGTACACGTGCATTTGCGTTGACTTTCGGATTTCTCTGCGATGAGTCCCTGATCCTTCTAGTTGGGAGTCCGTTGTGTGAGTCCGAATGATTTCACTCGGGACCTCAAACTTGCCATCTTGGGCGAGGTTGGTTCCGACTTTTATATTTGAGTCAAAATAGTGAACAATCGTAAAGTCGGATGAGGTCAATTGTGAATAATTCGAGCGAGGTCGAATCTGAATAATTCGAGCAAGGTCGAATGTAATTAATCCGAGCGAGGTCGAATGTAAGTGGAGTGTTCATCCCTTTGGAAAGTGTTACATACTTTGTTCAACATACACATTTGGGAAGTTATTCATCTACCTAGTCCCTTCATCACTCTGGGCAGAGTAGACGACAGTCATATCGATGAATTAACTAGTTTGAACTTCGAGAGAATGGCCGATGGTCGTAAGGGTATGACTCGAGCGATGTCGAACTTTCTTTTTTTATGGCGATGGCCGATGGCCGTAAGGGTGTGATTCGAGCGAGGTCGAATTTATAATCCATTTGTTAAGTCGAGCGAAGTCAAACTTTCTTTTCTTATGGCGATGGCCGATGGCCGTAAGGGTGTGATTTGAGCAAGGTCGAATTTATAACCTGTTGTTAAGTCGAGCGAGGTCGAACTTTCTTTTCTTATGGCGATGGCCGATGTCCGTAAGGGTGTAATTCGAGCGAGGTCAAATCTATAATCCGTATGTTAAGTCAAGTGAAGTCGAACCTTATTTTCTTATGGCAATGTCCAATGGCCGTAAGGGTGTGATTCGAGCTAGGTCGAATTTATAACCCGTTTGTTAAGTCGAGCGAAGTTGAACTTTCTTTTCTTTAATGACCCGACCGGTCGTTTTGAGCTCTAGCACTTCGTTCAGCGGATTGAAGTTATGAGCAGCTCCATTTCAGGTATTATGACTTGTGGGCATGATCGGAGCTAAATTTCGGGAAGTTCAAAGCCAAATTGGAAAGAAAATTCTCATTTCAGAAGCCTTGAGTTGGAGAAAATGACTAAGATTGGAATTTTGAGAAAACGACCTCCGAATCAGGATTTGAAGGTTCCTACAGGTTTGTATAATGATTTCGTACTTGGGCGTTGTCCGGATCGGGCTTTGGATAACCCGGGAGCGTTTCAGCGTATATTGTGGAAGTCAGCATTTTGAAGAAATTTCCTAAGTTTGGTGATTCCGAGCATGGGGAATAGCTCCGTATGGTGATTCTGGAGTTGGGAGCGCGATTGGAAGTTAATTCGGATGTTTGTAGGCTATTTTAAAGTCATTTGGCTAAAGATAGAAATTTGAAGGTTTTTGAGCAATCTGACCGGAAGAGGAAATTTTGATCTCGGGGTCGGAATGCGATTTCGGAAGTTGGAGCAGGTCTGTAATGTCGAATGTGACTTGTGTGCAAAATTTGAGGTCAATCAGCGTGATTTGATAGGTTTCGACATCGGAGGTGGAAATTTGAAATTTCTAAGTTCATAAAGATTGAATTGGAGAACGATTCATTCTTTCGATGTTATTTGATGTGATTTGAGGCCTCGAGCAAGTCCACATTATGTTTTCGAACAGGTTGGTGTAATTGGATGGGGTCCGGGGGGCCTCGGGTGGATTCCGGGTGGTTAGCGGATCAATATTTGAAGTTAAAGAAAAGCTGAAGTTGCTGTCATCTGGTGTGGCCGCACCTGCGAGTCTTTGGCCATAGGTGTGGAGCCGTAGGTGCGGATTTGGCGCCGTAGGTGCGAGTTTTGGCTGGAGATGAAGAAGCCGCAAGTGCGGGAGTTTGGGCGCACCTGCGGGAGTGTAGGTGCGAAGTTTGGACCGCAGGTGCGGATATCGGGCCTGGGCAGAATGTTTTTAAAAGCAGGATTTCTGTAATTTCTCCTCCTATTTTCATTTGGTATGGGCGATTGTGGGGAGCTTCAAGGAGGGATTTTCGTTAAGGATCAGAAGGTAAGTTATTCCAACTCATTTTAAGTTAAATTCATGGTCTAGGTACGGATTTGAGTATGGGAATTGTGAGAATTATGGAATTTTGAAGAGAAACCTAGAATTTTGTATTTTTGAATATTGACCACGAAATTGAGCATGAAATCTAAGCAAATTGTATATTTGATCTAGTAAAGCTACGGGTACAGTTTATCTTCGAGAAATTTCAGAATCCTGGCACGTGGGCCCGAGGGCATTTTGGTCAATTCCTTGAATTGTTACGAGTATTGGAGTGAATTTTTATTGCTTTGCCCGTTATTTGGTAGTTTTGGGGCGTTGTGCATCCATTGGAGTCGTCGGAAGGGCTTGGAAGCCGGTTATGGAATTTCGGAGAGAGGTAAGTCTCCTTTCTAACCTTGTGAGGGGGAATTGTACCCATAAGTGAAATTATTAAATATGTGCTACTATTTGTGGGGGCTACGTACGCACGAAGTGACGGGAGTCCGTGCGTAGCCACTAGTCATGCCTATGTCCGGGTAGCTTTAAGCCTACATCATGCTTTGTTGTTATTATATTTGATTTGTGTTTATTATTTGCTTTGAGAAGAACCTAGATTGAGCATATTTAATAAATAATTTTAATAAGAATCGAGAATTTGTTACAAAAATGGGAACCTTGAAAGTTTTCACGGAAAGTTCACGTTTGGAAAGGAAAAGGAAGAATACTTTAATAACTCGAGAAATTTATGTGTAACCGCGTCGCATGTATGATTCGCTAGCCGGGTAAATCCTCCTACCACACTCTTATGGGATCGGGCCGTTCACCTCGGCAGGATTTATGTACCACACTCTTATAGGATCGGGCTGTTCGCCTCAGTAGAATTTATGTACCACACTCTTATGGGATCGGGCCATTTGCCTTGGCAGGATTTATGTACCACACTCTCATGGGAGCAAGTCTTTCTCCTCGGCAGATTTAAAGATACATCTATGGTTCATGCCGTTCGACCCTTCGGCAGTGCACAATTTACTTTTATGTTGGATCGGGCCGTACGCCTCGGAATTTCCTATGTACTTACTATCTTCATTGAATCGTGCGTAATTTTTGTCTAGAAGCTAGTGTACCTGAGGGTTCTCCCCCTTAGTTGAAGTATAACAACCTATTTGGGTGAAACCGTATCTATGTACACATTTTATTTACGGAAGGAAATTGCTAATAAAGATCTGAGTAAATTGTAAGGAGGGAATCGTACCATGTGATTTATTCTCGTTTGTTATATACATTTACTCTGTTTCATATTTATTTATTTCATCACCATACCTAATATTAATTGACCTCTAGCAAGTGTTAAGTTGACCTCTCGTCACTACCTCTCTGAGGTTAGGCGGGATACTTACTGAGTACATGTTATTTTCGTACTCATGCTACACTTGCTGTGCATTTTTATTGCACATGTACTTTCATATCGATGGGGTTGGTTTGGAGACTTAGGCGATCTGCACCATCCGGAGGCGATCCGCAGCTGACAGAGTCTCCCTCGTATTGTAGTCATTTTATTTTAATTTTGCTTGTCCAATTGTATTTCGGATAAGCTTTGTAGTATTTGTAAACTTCTTATAAATTTCTCATGTACTTGTGTCACCGGGTTCTGGGATGTGTTTGGGATTTAATTTAATAAATTGAATGGTTTACCTATCACAATGATTTAATAAATTTTTATTCGCTCATTGGGTTTTAAGTGAAAGGTAACGATTTCGAAAATGTTAAAACAAGAATTTATTTCATCTATTAAATGATTGGCTTGCCTGACATGGTGTCCGGCGCCATCACGACCTTATGGATTTTGGGTCGTGACAACATGGTATCAGAGCTCTAGGTTCCCTTAGGTCTCACGAGTCATGAGCGAGTCTAGTAGAGTCTTGCGGATCGGTACAGAGACATCTATACTTATCTTCGAGAGGTTTTGCGGGCTGTTAGGAGTACTTCCCTTCTTGATTCCTCATCGTGCGATCCGAATCCTTTGAGGCTTATGCCTATGTTCTTCCTACTCAATCTTATATGTCGCGAAGCGCTTGCTATGGGATGTGGATTTGAGGAATTGTAATGGTGCTACGGATATGGTGCGAGATGTTTTCCATGTGTAGTTGGTGGGGGATATTGTTGTTGCCCTACAGAAGAATATTATGTTGTTTCAGCTCGGTTGCTGTGTTTCTGAGAACTTTGAGGCTATGCTCGGATTGTTATGATGTTTACGATTGGTTATCGTGCGGTGTTAATATGATGGTAGAATGCTTGCGCATATGTCGGGGAAATGAATGACTTGAAGGGTGGTCTTCTCAGAGCGTAATTTTGAGATTTCAGTATTTTAGTTCCAGCGGAGGAAGGGCAATTGGACTATGAAACTCAAGTCTGGGGGCTAAAGTAATAAGACTTGGTGTTATCAAGTGAGGTGGAGTTTTTATCTGTGATGTGGTGTCGCTGTTTTGATTGAATATAATGTGTTAAGTTCGTCGGTGTTATAGTTCTTCAGTTGCATTGGGTTAGAATGTTGTGAAGTATTATTGAAGAAGTGGTTTTCAGAGATCGGGGGTGTGTGGTGGTTCAAAATTGAATAGTTATTTCTAATGAAGGCAGCTCGAGAAAGATGATCTTCAGAGAGTTTGAAGTCGTGGTGATCTGCTGGTTTAAGAGCTACAGAGAATGATATTGAATTGGGCAGCATACGACAAAGGAAGACATGTGAGAAGTGTCAGGCGGCGGCTAAATTTTTAAAAGGCCACGCGTAAGGAAAGGAGGTCATGTAGTGCTTAAAGGAATGAGTTTAACCAAAGTGGGAGAGCGACATCATAGTGGTGAATTAGAGGATATTGTAGCGCATTTAGTAGATGTCCATGAGCAGACAGACTGGTAAAGTTGGTGAATGAAAACAGGCTTAGGATGGGATATGGATGTTGTAGAGGGTGTGCAGTACTGCGTCGTTGGAAGGTGTCAATTTGCAATTTCCACAGGTGGGTCATCTCCTGTGAGTAGGTTAGCGGTGGTGTGGTTGGCAAGTTTCTTTGAGGGATTCTAGTGGCTATTCGGTAGGTGGCAGAATGTGTGAATGATGCTATAGAATTTGAGTATTTAGGGAGTGCTAACAAGAGAATTTGGAAGAATTGGACGGATTGGTTGAGAAATATCATGTTAACAAAGGGGGAAGGATCTCAGCGGGGTCTAGAGTGGTGCAAGGAGTAGCTTCGGGCTAAGTGGGGGGGGGGGGTTCCACCACCTGCAGTTGGGTTGTAGGATTGTGTTCTCATGGGGTTGCGGATTGTCGGCATATTGGCAATTTATTACAGCTAAGGAAAATGAGTAAAATGGTGATTGTGCGTGGGATTTGATGAATGTGTGCAAAAGTTGGCCCTGCTGGACCAGGTTTAGGCTTTGAAAGATTCAGAATTTATGCTTAAGGCATAGGCGAGTTGTAAGGTAGTGACTCAGTCACGTACTTCATTGAGAGGATGTTCATATGCTAGAAGAGCATTGGAGTTGATTGTGTTCAAGGCCAGTTAGAGTGGGTGACTCTCAGCAGCGGTCCTAGTAAATTCGAAGGTTAAGAACGCGGTGTTTAAGGGTTAAAGGCAGCAGTAGTATTAAGAATTGATCTTTTGCAGTGTAATTTCAGAGAGAAGGAAAATGGTTGGAGTGTTCTATGTTATTTTCAGCGTGCAGGATAGTATTGGAGGAGTGAGAGAAATAAACTCCGGGTTGTAAAAATATTATCAGGAGGGTATGAGACGGGTCGCGGGATTTAGGTAGCATGGTCGCGTGAATCAAGGTCACTCGGGATGAGTGAGGGTTGAGTTTGCTATGAGTTGAAGGAAGTTACTATTATTCTTGAGGTAATTGAAGATGATTAAAAGAAGATAGAGTGGTTAGCCCTAGTTGAAATGGCGCACTTACGACAGTGATCAGTTCCTTCGGTGTGATTGAGTTATGTGTATGGGTTGTACAGATGTGTGTGGGGCTTGTCAGCCGTCGTAATAGATTTTATTTGGAAGCATTCAAGTGTTATGACCTGGCAGTGTAGGCGGGTCCCGGAAGGTTTATCGTGGTATAGACCACTACCTAAGGATTTGCATGTTGGTTGATTGTGAGTATTCACTTGTGTGTTGTTATGGTTCTCTTGAATTTAGGTAAGTAAGAAGGCTTTTATGTGATGAAGTGTTCACTCTAATAATGGTTCAGGAGTTATGATGGAATTCTTGCGCTATTTCATATTGGCATGTCAGATGCAGTGAGCAGTAGGGAACTGGAAGTAAGGATCGAGATTGCGGCTCGGCGTTAACAAGGATGTCATGAGCTCGGATGAGCGAGAAAATGGGACTTGAAGGTTTATAGTAAGTTGGTATTGTCTTCAGTATCACCTGATATCGGTGTTTGATGAAAGAGGCTTTGCATCCTGGTTATGGGTTCTTGAATTGTTTTACAGTGTTAGTGTAATCGGTGGTATGGATGTGCAAACTTGTTGCCTTCAGCGGAAGGTCGTGAGAGAATGACCACGGGAAGATTTAAAAGGTGTGACCTGTAGTCACCTGATTGATTGAAGATTTAGACCAAGTATAAAGGAGTGTAATATTGCTTATTCGAGAATTTATGCCTAGAGGGCATCCAGTTCATCTTTGTTGTGGATTGTGGGGTGTTGTCCCGGATATGATGGTGGTTCTTGCATGTTATGAGTATAAATGGGCTATTATGGACCCAGGTAAGGCTATCAGCCTAGTTCAGTGCGAGCAAAATCGGCTTGAAGTGTGTGAATGAAATTAAACAAGATTATGGGCTTCATGCGAGTCAGATATGTTCATTCCAGTATAGTGCTCATCAAGGAGGGGTGTTGGAATATCAGATGTTGTTCCGTCTTTGTCCAATTCATTTAATGTTGTGATTGTGCTGTGTGAGTTGTGAAATGGCTTGATAGATCCCTGTGTGTTGAGTATTCGTGTAGTGATGATGTTATGCGAGCAGGCGAGCTCTTGAGATTCAGAGTACATATATCGCACCTCAGTTGTGCTCGAGTTTTGTAGCATATGGGTCTATTAGTCTCCTCAGGATGGTATTATGCACTTAGCGTGCTTGTGACCGATATTCAGTAATTTCTAGTAGTGAGCAATTCAGCTCCGTGTATATCTCCTTATGTGAATTTTATGATGGGATCGGGTGGCACGCCGCCACAGGTATGTTATATGGATCGGGTTGCATGTCGCAACATTGTGATGTTGAGTAAGGTTCCTATATATATTTTTCTTGTGTTTTACTTCCTATTCTCTGAGGAAAGTTCCTATAAGTTGCGTGAGTAGAGTAATCCCTTCCTGAGTCATTTCCTTATGTATCATGTTCGAGTTGTGTCCTATTGGCGCATTGTGGCATCGTGTGAGACTGATGGCCATGTCTGGGAGTTATTTGTTGACTGAGCAGTTCATACTAGGTGAGACGAGATTTATGAATCAGGCCGTTCACCTTGGCAGGATTTATGTACCACACTCTTATGGGATCGGGCTGTTCGCCTCAGCAAGATTTATGTACCACACTCTTATATGATCGGGCCGTTCGCCTCGGCAGGATTTATGTACCACACTCTCATGGGAGCATGTCATTCGCCTCGGCAGATTTAAAGATACATCTATGGTTCGTGCCGTTCGATCCTTCGGCAATGCACAATTTACTTTTATGTATGATCGGGACGTACGCCTCGGAATTTCCTATGTACTTACTATCTTCATTGAATCGTGCGTAATTTTTGTCTAGAAGCCAGTGTACCTGAGGGTTCTCCCCCTTAGTTGAAGTATAACAACCTATTTGGGTGAAACCGTATCTATGTATACGTTTTATTTACGGAAGGAAATTGCTAATTGAGATCTGAGTAAATTGTAAGGAGGGAATCGTACCATGTGATTTATTCTTGTTTGTTATATACATTTACTCTGTTTCATATTTATTTATTTCATCACCATACCTAATATTAATTGACCTCTAGCAAGTGACCTCTCGTCACTACCTCTCTGAGGTTAGGCGGGATACTTACTGAGTACATGTTATTTTCGTACTCATGCTACACTTGCTGTGCATTTTTATTGCACATGTACTTTCATATCGATGAGGTTAGTTTGGAGACTTAGGCGATCTGCACCATCCGGAGGCGATCCGCAGCTGATAGAGTCTCCCTCGTATTGTAGTCATTTTATTTTCATTTTCCTTGTCCAATTGTATTTCGGATAAGCTTTGTAGTATTTGTAAACTTCTTAGAAATTTCTCATGTACTTGTGTCACTGGTGTATTGGTAAAAAAACATTTCACATGTAAGATGGTTCTTGACAACTCAGCCAGCTACGTGGACTAAGGAAAACACGATAGTTGAATATGATTCTATAAAGAGGTATGGAACAAAGAGGCATGGATCAATAAACCTACAGAGTAATCAGCCACCAGAAAATCAACATGATTGAGACAAGGAAGAGACACGGTCAGAATGAACCCAGACAGAACTACAGGTAGATTCGGGGACCCTTAATTGATAACTCATACGTTAAGTAGCTTTCGTAAAACAGTTACCATTGCCCCTTTGTAACACCCCATTAATGTCATAATTAGTCATTGATAAGAAATCATAGCAAGAAGTATATGTTATATTAAGAAATCCCCTATATAAGGGATGAGAAGATAGCTTGTAAGGACACATCTGGTTTAAGAAATCCCCTATACACTTTACTTTCTCAGCATCATATTATCGTCATTCTTTGATTTTCTTTTATTCAATATTATTTCTTTGATTATCAGTAACCCGTGTGCATCCTAAAAATAGCTTTGGTCAAAGGATCTAATTCTTTTGTTAAACAAATTAGTTCCGTTACCGGGAATCTGATAATCTTTGTTTGCTTTTCAATCGATATCCTCTAAACTATGTCGAACTCCAATGACAACAACCAACAGAGGGATGGGGTTCCATTACCTCCTCCATCCCCAAGAGGTTCAAGGGAATAATCCCAAGAGAGATCTAACAACAATAACAATAACAACAACAATGATCAAACAGTAGAACAAGATCGCATAAAGTAGATGATTACGGAATATGTGAGTCAAGCTTTGCAAAAATTTGAAAGGGGATTACCAGCGGCATCACCAGCATCACTAACACCACCTCGTAATAATACCGTTACCGTAGAAAATCCTCCATCTGGGTTGGTAAACTTAGCAAAGGATAACAATCCTAGCGAATCTCTCGAAATGAGACCAGGTATGACTAATAACCCTGAGTTACAAAATTTACTACTAACCTTGAAGAAACAGTTAAAGGAACAAAATGATCGAATTGAGCAAATTCCTGGAGTACCACCTGTTGTCAAGGGAATTGATGTTGATATATATTCTCAACAACCTTGTAAGCCAAGCGCAACACCCTTGCATGTACCCAAGAAGTTTAAGATGCCTGACGTTCCTAAGTACGACGGAACAACTGACCCACGTGACCGTGTGACTGCTTTTACCACCGGAGTAAAGGGCAATGACTTAACAAAATAAGAGATTGAATCAATCCTTGTCAAAAAGTTCGGAGAAACGCTTACCAAAGGAACTCTAACCTGGTATTCTCTTCTCCCTGAAAATTCTATTGATTCTTTTGCTGAGCTTGCAGATTCTTTCATAAAAGCACACTCTGGTGCACAAAAAGTTGAGAAAATAATGGAGGACATATTTAAAAATAAATCAAGGAGACACGAAACTACTCCGTGAATTTGTAGACAGGTTCCATCTAGAAAGAATGCAATTACCCAGGGTACCTGATAATTGGGCAACCATGGTATTCGCAAGTAACCTAAATGGAAAACGTTCAGAAGCCACAAGGAGACTCAAGGAAAATTTGAGAGAATTCCCCGCTACAACGTGGAATGATGTATATAACAGGTACAACACTAAACTTCGAATAGAAGAAGATATCATCGCTCGTACGAAAGATGAAGATCATTCTAGATCCAAGCGATCCGAATCAGACAAGAGATCAGGTAAAAACAGGTACGATACTTACTTAGGACCATGGGGATGCGAAACTCGCCCCAGGTTTTAAAATACAAGGTCGGATTATAGACCACCAGGCAGGGATGGAGGCTCATCCTCATCCAGATCCAGAAAGGATCGGGATGAACGACCTAGAGGTAATGCAGGAGTTGGGGATCACATCTTCAATGTAAATACTCCTGAACTTTTTTCAATATTAAGAAATATGGGAGATAAGGTTAAATGGCCTAAAGAAATGCGGTCAAACCCAAATAAAAGAAACCCAGATTTCTGGTGTGAGTTCCACAATGATCATGGACACAAGACTGCAGATTGCAGATTTTTACAAGGTGAAATAGAACATTTATTGAAACAAGGCTATTTAACAAAATTGTTTAGTGATAAAGGTAAACATGCATATATGAAGAACATGCAAGAGCCCCTGAAGCCTCCTTCTCTAAAAAGGTCTGTCAACATGATACATGGAGGAGAGGAAGTAAATGGAATAGTATGCAAATTAGCCTCGAAGGTCACAATCACCCACAGAAAATGAGTTCGAGAAAATCCAGATGAAGATGATATAACCTTTGACGATGCAGATTTATGTGGGCTAATGCTTCCCCATAACGATGCTCTAGTAATATCTTTACTCATTCATGACACAAACGTTAAAATAGTGTTTATTGATCCAGGTAGCTCAGTCAATATCTTGTTAAGAGTCGTGGAATAAATGCTCATGGGAAATAAGGTGATCCCAAAGGCACGAGCCATATCAGGGTTTGATAAATCTACGGTGATAACCAAAGGAGAGATCGAACTTAGCACTTACGCCGAGGGAATAACTAAGAACACCAAATTCCAAGTCATTGATACTGACATGGCTTATAATGTGATTATGGGAAGGCCATGGATCCACTACATAAAAGCAGTACCATCCACCTTACACCAGGTAATTAAATTCCCCTCAAAGTGGGGAATTAGACAAATCAGAGGTGATCAACAGACCTCCAGAAATATAAATTCCGTGGCGCTTTACAGCAAAAAAGAGACGGAAGAATCAGAAGATAGAGAAATCTTCCAACCAGATGTCACTGGCCAAACAACTACGAAAAAAATGAATGTTCTAACAGGTATGGAAGAAGATACCCACGAGAAGGTGAATCCAGTCGCCACATAAGTTGCGTTGGACCATCTAGATGTAGATTCTAGATCGGATGTCATTTATGAACCGGAGGAAGACGAACACATCAAAACAACTACAGAAGAGCTCGAAGTTGTTCCATTGTTTGAACAAAAACCTGAACAGAAGGTGTATATAGGCACGAGGATGAGCCCTGGGCAAAAAGAAAAAAAGAAAGCAAGGACCATTCAAGAACCAAGTGATCAATGAAGAGGTACAAAATTTTTTGAAAATTGGTTCGATACGAGAGGTAACGTACCCTAACTAGTTGGCTAACACTGTGGTAGTACCTAAAAAGAATGGCAAATGGAGGGTATGCGTAGGTTATACTGATTTAAGCAAAGCATGCCTCGAAGATTCATTCCCATTACCT
Organism: Nicotiana paniculata; assembly: GCA_005239505.1. Classification (NCBI taxonomy): domain Eukaryota; kingdom Viridiplantae; phylum Streptophyta; class Magnoliopsida; order Solanales; family Solanaceae; genus Nicotiana; species Nicotiana paniculata. Next base: position 22,931 of record ML323333.1, on the reverse strand, counting down.
CATATAGATTAAATGATTGATGCCACCGCAGGTCATGAACTATTAAGCTTTCTAGATGCATATTCTGGTCACAATCAGATTAAAATGGATCCTTCAGACGAGGAAAAAAACCTCCTTTATCACAAACAAGGGGACTTATTGTTATAAAGTAATGCCTTTTGGCCTAAAAATGCTGGAGCCACCTATCAAAGGCTAGTGACCAAGATGTTCAAAGAAAATCTGGGAAAAACGATAGAGGTTTACATTGATGACATGCTGGTAAAGTCAACACAGGCGGAAGACCATTTCCAACACCTTTCTACTACTTTTGGCATTTTACGCAAGGGAATAGAGCTCTGGGGAGATTTATTTCTAGATCTTCCGAGAAAAGTTTTAAATTATTTTCAGTCCTCAAAAAGCAGAATCAATTCGAATGGACTGAAGAATGTCAACATGCCCTCAAGAATTTGAAAGCCTATCTATCCAAACCACCACTGCTATCAAAGCCAAAAGAAGGGGAGAGATTGTACATCTACCTGGCTGTCTCAGAAATCGATGTAAGCACAGTAATGGTAAGAGAAGATAAAGGTAAGCAATCTCCTATTTATTATGTAAGTAAAACTTTGCTAGATACTGAAACTAGATATCCACACCTAGAAAAGTTAGCCTTACTTTAATAATGCCATCTAGAAAATTACGACCATATTTTCAATGTCATCCAATCACTGTTGTGACTTCATATCCTTTAAGAAATATTTTTCTTAAACAAGAACTGTCAGGAAGATTAGCCAAGTGAGCCATAGAATTAAGTGAGCATGAAATAATCTTTCCGCCTAGGACTGCAATTAAGTCTCAAATACTAGCTGATTTTGTTACGGACTTTAGTAATAGCATTATCCCTGAGGTGGAAAAAGAGTTACAACTCTTTAACGGTGCTAATCTGGGCCTATGGACCCTATTTACCGGTGTCTCTTCCAATGTAAAAGGTGTCGGCTTAGGCATAGTCTTAATATCACCCACGGGTGAAAAGACACGGCAGGCTATCAAATGTCATCCTATAACTAACAATGAGGCAGAGTACGAAGCTGTCATTGGAGGACTAGAACTCGCGCGGGAACTCTCAATCGAGCAAATCGTGATAAACAGTGACTCCCAACTGGTAGTAAATCAGATGCAGGGGACTTACATCGCTCGAGAGACTCAAATGCAACTATATTTGGAAAAGGCACGAGAGCTTGTGAGACAATTCAAAACATGGAAGGTAATACAAATACCTAGAGAGGAAAATGCGGAGGAAAATTCAATAGCTAACCTCGTAGCAGTGACGGAAGTAACAAACAAAGACAATGCAATTGTCGTTCATCTATTCCATTCAGCGATCGACCAGGACAGGAATGAGGTAACTTTCAATAACTTAACCTGGGATTTGAGAAACGAAATTCTTAATTTTTTGCAGAATGGCACCGTACCTGAAGACAAGAAAATAGCTCAAGCACTTCGCCGCAAAGCTGCACGGTACTGCCTTATTTGCAATTCATTATATCGCAAGATGTTCGGAGGACCCCTAGCTAAATGCCTCGGACCTAATCAAACGGAGTTTGTAATGAAAGAAGTCCATGAAGGATACTGTGGAAATCATACAAGAGCAAGATCCTTGGTAAAAACCTTAATCAGAGCTGGGTACTACTGGACCAAGATGGAAGAAGAAGCCAAGAACTTCGTATCTAAATGCGACAGGTGCCAAAGGTTCTCCAATAACATGCATCGACCAAAAGAATTATTACATCCAGTTATATCCCCATGGCCCTTCATGAAATGGGGTATGGACATAGTAGGACCTCTTCCCCCGGCTAAGGGACAGGTACAATTTCTACTTGTATTAACCGACTATTTTACAAAATGGGTAGAGGTAGAAACATTCGCACAGGTGCAAGAAAAGGAAGTTAAAAGCTTCTTATGGCAAAACATAATATGTCGATTTGGTATACCAAGGGAGATCGTGTGTGATAATGGCCCGCTGTTCATAGTCTCACAAATCACAGAATTCTTCGAAAGCTGGCAAATCAAATGGATCACTTCAACGCCATACCACCACATGGCTAATGGTCAAGCGGAATTGACGAATAAAATCATCATCGACAACATGAAGAAGCGGCTAGATAAAGCTAAAGGAAATTGGTCTGATGAGTTACCAGTGGTACTATGGGCATACAGAACAACTTCAAAAATAGCCATAGGAGAAACTCCGTTCGCACTTGTCTATGGCTCAGAAGCCTTAATACCTGTGGAAATTGGCGAGCCAAACATAAGGTTTATACTAGTTATGTAGGAAGCAAACAACGATGAATTGAGGACTAATCTGGACCTGCTCGAACCACGAAGGGAAACAGCATTAATACGGATGGAAGCTCAAAAACAAATAATTGAGCGTTACTATAACCGTAAAGCCCATCTCAGATACTTTAAGATTGGGAACTTCGTCCTAAAAAAATTCTTTCAATCAACGAAAGAAGAAAGCGCAGGAAAGCTAAGTCCAAACTGGGAAGGACCCTACAAATTCCGAGGCATAGCTGGGAAGGGCGCCTACGAGCTGGAAGCTATGGACGGCAGAATCCTACCGACAAGCTGGAATGTCATCCACTTGAAGAAGTACTACTTCTAAGGAAAAGAAGTACCCCCAGTCAGGTATCGCACGTTCGATTTTATTTTGAACATTTAAAATTTTACTAACTTTTTTAGATGATAGGCATAAAGCTAACCCATCACCAGATGATGATATTAGACCTGCAAAGACGCGAGGAAATAACTAAATTCCCGGCCTAGGGTTACACTTGCTGATGGACATTTTAAAGGGTTAAGCAATCATCATCTAAAAACTATATACCTTCGAGTCCGGAACGTTTTTCCTTTTTTGGAAAGGACTACAAGGAAGGAATAATCAAGTGCTCGAGATTTCATTCTTCAAAGCTCAAACACTTGGGGGACTGTACAGTATAGAAGGCTAATACGAATCGAAAAAGACAATTAGAAAGTCAAAGCTCGAGCCTGAAGATCAATCTACCCAACAAGTCAAGTGATACAAGTATAATCGAAAGAGCCTAATGCAAAAATGCAAAAAACCTTCGAACATGTTCAGATTGAAAGGAAAAATATTAGTCACGAGGAATAAATGCACATCTTTTTGAAAAATATTAGTCACGAGGAATAAATGCACATATTTGTACTTATTCAAAACTGTTGTAAGAAAAACAGTTAGGGGTAAAAGATCATCGTCATTGTGCTCATTCAAAAACTGTTATCATATAAAACAGTTACGGATGAAAGATCAAAATCCTTGTATTTGTGCAGAAAACTGTTATCGAATAAAATAGTTACGGATGAAAAAGAATTTCCCTCATACTTACTATAAATTGTTATCAATAAAAACAGTTACGGGTAGAAACCCCAATCTTTATAAAAACTGTTACTAATGAAAAATAGTTACTCCCTTGTATTAAAATCGAAAAAATTGTTACCTATGAAAAACAGTTACGAAATACAAGTGTATATCAAATCTGTTAAATCAAAACAGTTGTAACATGAGTTTTAGACGGTAATCAAACACATGTAAAATGCCATGGAAGTTCAAACAGAAAACTTTCCTCAGAAACATTCTTATACATGTGATAAATTCCTATCACTCTATTGCATTATTACACCATCATGAAGTTGAGACGTCTTCTTTATTAAGTGCCAATCGTAAAGGGCCCTTTTTCTTAAACAAAGCCTACTACAAAAAGGCTCACAACACCGTGCCTACTATGAAAAGGTACGAGTAATTTCAGCATATTCATGCAAAAACTCAGAGGTAAAATAAAAACCTCGAAAATTAAACATGAAAAAGACTTAAGAGTGAAATAAAAACTCGAAGGAAAAAGTCATAACTTGCATATATTCAAAAAGAACGGCTAAGTAAGAACTAAGTACAAACTAGTACTTAGCCGCATATAATACATTAAGGTGCCCCTAAGTTGTCAGTTGGGGACTTTAAAAGATCCAAATTTACCCTCGATGAAGCTGGGGATAACCACCAATCAAATATAAAAAAAAGAGGGGGTGAACCAACATCTTAATCTTCTTGAGAAGGAAGATTGACTTCTTAACTTGGAGCAGGAGCAGCTTGGGACAAAGAGGCTTGGGCAGCCTGAGTTTCACCTTTGGGTTAAGAGAGATTCTCACCTTGTTGAGTCTTCTCCATAGATTCCTTAATTTTAGCTATTTCAGCACTAAGGTCGAAACCCTCTTGACTCATTTCCGTCAATGTGTAAAGACGAGAATTCATGTATGCCCAACTAACATCGACAACAGCTGCCTCTTCAAGATCCTAATAATCTCGCGCCCATGTCTCAAGTTCAGCTCTAAGCCCGTCCTTCTCAGCTTCATGGGCAGTCCTCAAAGGCACGATCGACTCCTCCAGAGATTGGATTTTCTCTAAAGGAATACGAAGATCCTCCTGAGTCCGGGTAAGTGACTGCACAAGCTCGCCTGAGTATTACTCCTTCTGATCCAACAAGGATTTCAAATTCCTAGCCTCTTCTGAGGAATGGGACAGCTGCTCAGCAAATGAAGATTTGTGAATGCTCTCGTCCTTATCAGCCCGATTGAAAGAAGCCTTCTCCACTGTCAGTTCCGCTGCCAAGATTTTCACCTGCCGTTTCAAGGTACTCTTTTCTTCTTCCACGACATCCTTGTCGATCCTTAAGCTGTCATATTGTCCCTTCCAATTCCCTGCTTTAGCATGCCACTCCTTTAACTCCTGCTCCGTATTAGAAATCCTCTTCATAAGCTCCATTCCTATAAGATTGGTCTAAAAAAATGAGATCAATTAGATACGATAAATTTCATGTACAAAAATGAAAAGAAAATGCATTTTGCCTTCAAAGAAAAATGAACAACTTCATTATCTTATGTAAGGGCCCTATGGCTATCAAGCTTGATCCTCTCTGATGGGCCAGTCAAAGGCTTCAGCCACACCTCGGGTAGGCCGGATTTCTTAAAAGGCTTCCATCAGCCGGAACCTCAATAAGCACTTGCCTCATCTCCCTACTGGAAGAAACGATTTCTCTAACAGAAGGCACAGAAGCAGGCTGAGGTAAAGAAGCTACAGGCAAGGAAATCTGTGAAGCAGAAGAAGTAACAAGCACGGAAACTTGAGGGAGTGAAAGAGCCACGGGCACGGTAGCAACAGAAGTAGTAATAGTTAAAGGAGTGGAGGAAATAGCAGGAGCAAACGAAAAAGATTCTATGAAAGGAGCAGGAAAAACAGCCAAGGGGACTTCGTCAAAAGAAGGCCAAAACCTTCGTGGAACAAGCGATCCACAGATTCATGAACAGGAGAGGGAGAAACATCTTCAGAGGTAGAGGGTCTGACTTCAGGCACAGAAGGCACAGCCACGGGTGTAGACTCATTGTCCGAAATCACCCTCCTTCTCCGTGACATATGCACCAAAGTGCCCTCTTCTTCTTTTTCTAAAGATCGAGATTCACCAACCTTCCTCTTTGAGGAAGAAGAACCAGAAATAATCTCTTGAGCCTGAGTCAAAGACATCTTCAGAATGTACGCAACAGACACCCCACGAGCGGTGAACCATGTCAAAAGAGAAAAAGTTAAGCGACAGAGAAAAAAGAGGCTCGAGTAAGGAAAGAATTGGGAACAAAAGATTCACTTACCGTAGGTCTTTACTTGCCAGCCGTACTTCCCAGAGAAGTACTTCCAAGACCTTTCTTCCAAGGGAGAAACCGACAACAATTTTTCTACCCAATCATGGATATCGGAGACATTCTCAACAATACCCATAATTGCTGAAAGAAGAAGAAACAGATATGCTGTTAATAAAACACTTCAAGCAAAAAGAAGAAAAACAACGAATGTGAGCTAAAATGTACTCACATGCACGATTCCACTACTCAGGGAAGGAAAGTTTTTCCTCACCCACTAAAGAAGCAGTGGGCACAGCGACGTACCGGAGGTGCCAACCTTTGTCCTTATCATCATCTGAGGTTATCAACACTCTTTTACTCCTAGCAGTCAGAGTAAAAACCCCTTGACGGAATAAAGAAGTAGAGTAAAGATGAATAATATGGTTAAAAGTAAAAGGAACCGAGGCTCAAGAATATGATTCTATAAAGAGGGATTCTATAAAGAGGTACGGAACAAAGAGGCACAGATCAATAAGCCCACAGAGTAATTAGCCAAGGAAAACACGACAGCTGAATATGATTCTATAAAGAGCTACGGAACAAAGAGGCATGGATCAATAACCCTACAGAGTAATCAGCCACCGAAAACTCAACCTGATTGAGACAAGGAAGAGACACGGTCAGAATGAACCCAGACAAAACTACGGGTAGATCCAGGGACCCTCAATTGATAACTCATACGTTATGTAACTTTCGTACAACAGTTATCATTGCCCCTTTGTAACGCTCCATTAATGTCATAATTAGTCATTAATGAGCAATCATAGAAAGAAGTATACGTTATATTAAGAAATCCCCTATATAAGGGATGAGAAGATAGCTTGTAAGGACATATCTGGATTACGAATACAATACACTTTACTTTCTCAACATCATATTATCGTCATTCTTTGATTTTCTTTTATTCAATATTATTTATTTGATTATCAGTAACCCATGTTCATCCTAAAAATAGCTTTGGTCAAAGGATCTAATTCTTTGGCTAAACAACCGGGTTCTGGGATGTGTTTGGGATTTAATTTAATAAATTTAATGGTTTAACCGTCGCAATTATTTAATAAATTTTTATTCTCTCATTGGTTTGTAAGTGAAAGGTAACGATTTTGAAACTGTTAAAACAAGAATTTATTTCAGCTATTAAATGATTGGCTTGCCTGACTGTGGTGTCCGGTGCCATCACGAACTTATGGATTTTGGGTCATGACATTTTCTTATGGCGAGTCCCAGTTCGCTCGATTTTGCTTTTATTGGAGTATGATGCATTTCATGGCGAGTCCCAATTCGCTCGATTTTTCTTTTATTGGAGTATGTTGCGTTTCATGGCGAGTCCTAGTTTGCTCGATTTTTCTTTCATTGGAGAATGCTTATGTACATGTTTTGTATCGATGAAAGAATGTGGTAAGTTACATCTAAACAAAGTTTACCTTGGTCCGGCAAGTCGACGAAAGGAGAGGTGGCGATGTGTTGTAGCTCGCTTCCTCTCGTGCTCGACTGGTGGTCTTAGGCTTGGTAACCGCGCTGGGCTCCATCGTTAACCACATCTAGGCTTCTCGCGTGTTGGTTTTGCACATTACTCATTGGGTGATTGGGGACGAGTCCAAATACGAACCCGTCCAATATGCGTGAACAAGGGAACTTTGTTCACAAATCATCTAGTTCATATAGGTGCGAATATGGGGCAGGAAGTGCATGATTTTTGAAGGATCACATAGCACGATGTCATCTCGGTATAGGTAGAAGTGCGAGTCGGTGTGTGTGAGGTGCGGGTTGGGCTAAGGCGCTAGGTATGGCATCGAATTTAGGCGGAGACCCGACCCAGACTGAGTTGGTTGCTTTGGCCATTTTGCTCCTACTTTTACAAGGTGTTGCGTGCTTTGTGGCGGTGAGGCCACGACAGTCGAGAGTGGTGTTTTGGCCAGCCCTAGATCTAAAGGAAACTAGAATTTTGGCTAGGAAATCCCCACAGACGGTGCCAATTGTTTTACCAAAAATATGATAAATATCTTTATGAGAGTATAGAATAAAGTGGAGGATTAATTTCGGCGAGCATAATTGACTTTAGATATAAATGAAGTGGCTCACAATAATCATGAAAGATCGAGTTTTCCATCTTCTTTCTGGTTTATAAATAGAAATCAAATAATAAACGACAAGCTTACATCTTTATAGCAATGTTCGATGATTGTACGAGCAACAAAAAGAGAATAATTCTATTGATATTTATGCCATCTATCCCAGTTAGGCTACTAGCTATGAGATCTTTCCTTATCAGCAACTGGAATCTCCGCTCTTAGAGACCGTTTGGATTAGCTGATTTGAAGTAGCTGATAAGAATTAGGTGCTGAAAAGCACTTTTAAGTGCTGAAATTGATTCAATAAATAAGCAGTTACGTGTTTGGATACAAGTGCTGAAATTGATAATAAGTTGTTGCGGTTTGATAAAAAAGTGTTGATAAGCTCTTTTTCTGTTAAAATGACTTAAATCACCTTAGAATTGTTTACTCTTATAAAGCGTAATTTCTTCAAAATTTTAGCTTCCAAATCGATCCAAATACAAAGTATATTCTATTTTTGTCATTTTAATTAAAATACAATTTTGCTTAGATAAGATAACACTTATAATAAATATAATTTATTTTATGATAATCATAAAATCATAAGTTATAATTATTAATAAATTGATAAAAGTTTCTCAGTAAAAATAAACCTAAATAAGACAAATATTTGAAGAGAAATAAATATTGTCTTCATCACCACAATACTTAGAAAATAATACACCAAAAATTTGATATGTCCTCATTTATACAGTTCAAACATTAATCACATAGATATAAATATGCAAAGAAATAGAGAATTTGCTTATCTTAAATAGTCAACGAGAGTTGCAGACTAGAAGAGGGGGGGGGGGGGGGGGGGGGGGGGGGTTAGGTTAAAACAATACTTGAGACAGTGAGTATCGATGTAAGAGTTTTGTTCTAAAAAGGAATATTTTAAGGATAAACTAGTAAAAAATTTGGTCAAACTTAAAGTGCTTATAAGCTAAAAATTCTTAATTGGGGGGACCAGCTTATGGCTTTTGGCTTTTTTTGTGGCTTATTTTTTGGCTTATAAGCACTTTTAAATTTACCAAACGTGTCGATGAGACGAAAAGTACTTATAAGCTAGTTTGAGCAGCTTATAAGCTTAGCCAAACGCCCTCTTAGTCTTGTTAGAGATTCTTTTCTATTTTCTTGCTTCTTCCGAAAGAATCCCCCTTTACCTCATTCTCTCTCCTCCTATTTATATCCATTGCATTCTCATTTGTACCGTGTTCTTTAACCAATAGGTTCTCCATTAACCCTGCTCTTTCCTCTTTTCCTCTTGGCGGTCTTTTTGACGTTAGATCTCACCATTGACTTGACTTTTAGCACGACCAAGATAGTTTGCAAGGTCGTGCTCTACGAGCAGGGCACGACCCAGTCGACTTACTATTGCTTCTATATCACGTCGACTTTATGGACAGATTTTGATCCATACAAATATGAAATAATTAATCATGGGATAATTTATTTCCCAACCAAGACGCTCAAGGGATTTAGCTATTTTAGAATTGTTATCCCAAGTGGAGTAGAACTGTAGAAGTACACGATATTTATTAATAGAAATCTGTTATAGTTTCCCTCTTCAATTACAAAATAGAAAAATCAAAAAAGAACTCCACAACCTTTCTGTTTCCCCTTTTTTGACATCCTCAATTGTTATAGGTTCAAGGGTTTGGATCGTTTCGACCAGGAACGAGGTAAATTAATTTAATATAGTAGTAGTTTAGATAGTTTCTAAGAGTCCACCAAACAGTAGAGTTATCAGGTCCTCTACTAGTTCCCACAGAGATATATACTAAGAAGACAAGTAAAGCCACAGAGGATTTTTACGTGGAAAAATCCCACTCAAGGGGACAAAAACCACAACCTACACTTGTAGGATTTCAACTTCACTAACTTGTAATCTAAACTATTACAAGCCACTTTGTAAAGACTTACTTACAAAGACTTCAACACTCTAACTTGTAATACTCATTACAAGCTACTTTGTCACTCACTAGTTACAAAGACTTTTGACTTATGACTAACTTTAGTCACACATAAGTACAGATGGTTTAAAGGTTAAGAGATTCCTAACTAGTTGCTTCTACACAAGCTAGTACGATACAATGAAAACAAAACACAAGATTACAACTCAACTAAAGATACTAACAACACATGGTGAAACAGGTCCGTCTTAGTGGAGTTGTCTTCTTGCTCTTGAAACACTTGAGTCTTCAATGCTAGAGACCACTTTAATGCTTGAGAGAATGTTCTTATTAAATGCTCAAGTGAATATCTTGTTATTCTTCAAGCAAGATATTAAAGACCTTAGCACATTCCAAGAAGGATGTCCCATATCTTGAAAGTACATCCTTCAACCAATGGAAAGTGATTGTTGCACTGTTACTACACTGTAGCGTGTACAGTTGCAGGCAGTCACTTTTCTGCCATAGCTTTTTATAGCTGTAGAGTTGACCTGTACTTCCGTCTGTGAGTCTGATAAGGTATCAGGTCCCCCAACTGGTCCCTTATTGTTTAGCAGTACACTGTCCAGAATTTCTTGAGTTGAGGATAAGTGGTTATGATGTTTACATATCAGGTCCTTTCTCTGGTCCGTCATATAAAAGTGTTTTAGATCATCAAAACAGAATATAACTCATCAATTTCCCCCTTTTTGATGATGACAAACTTTTATAATTGGGAAGCAGTTATGTAAGCAACATTATACACTGACACCGGTAGATACATAACACATAATCGACCAGGTTCCTAGCAAGTTCCCCCTGTCGATGTGCTTCCCCTTAGTCCCTACCCAATGTATTCAAAAATTCAAAAATGTACCAATTATCCCTTTAAGTTCCCCCTTTTGGCATCATAAAAAGGCATAACCAGGCAGAAAGCATAAGGAAGTCCATTAAAGTTAATTCATGCCCCTTGTGTGCACACAACATGATAGAAAATGGAATATAAAGCGGAAAAGCATGAATGAGAACATAAAAAGACCGATTTCATTAAAAAACTTAAGAAACATAAGGAAGTCTTTGCTTAAAGAGCAAAAACAGTTCATTTGGATTTTGAAAAGCAGGAGCAGCTAGGTGGTATTCAATCTCAAACAGACAAAAATAAAAAGCACAAACACTGACAACCACAACACATCATAAGATATCAAGGGAAGACAGATCCTAAGGGGCACTAGAGGGGGAAGGCTTAGAGGAGGAGGAAGTGAGAGTGCAAAGGACCAGGTCCATGCGAGCATTTGCAGAGGACTGTTCCTGGAGCAGCTTTTCCTTCAAGGTCTCCACCTGTTGTTTCAGCTCAGTATTCTCCTTAGTCAGGCGTACCACTTCTTCATTGGATGAGCTACTAGAACCAGGTCCCTTATCTTCTTGACCTGACACCTCTAAAATAGCAATTTGGGCCTTCAACCTTCTGATAGTGTCCTGGGCAGCATTCAAAGCATTGATCATCTGAGAAATGGTTAAAGTACTTCCCCCAGCTCTCTCAAGGCACTCACATTTTTTATTCAAGAGTGGTCTTTGAGAAGCTTTTCTTGCGAGTTCCAACCCGAGGATTGCTGAGTGGAATCTTGTAATGCTCAAAGACTCGAGTGAGCAGAAAGCCATAGGGGAGACCATGATTCCCATCCTTGACAGAGACAACCTTATCCATGTGATTTATCATAAGAGCGGGCAGGTTGACAGGCTTGAAATTGTCAATTGCTTCCATCAAAATCAAATCAGCCCTGGAAGCAACAAAGCGCCTTTTAGCTCGAAGAAGAAGAACTTTGTTCACCAGATCAAAGAGGAGTTGGTAAACAGGCAGCATAGCCTTCTTGTGCACCCGGACCCCATGCATAACTGACCCAGGCTTAACTATAACCTTCCAAAAAACACTGCTACATGCATACTTATCAGGGTCCACTAAAGATAGCCCCTCCGATGGAACATCTAGAATTGTTCCTAGGGAAGCGTCATCAAGGACGATACCCCCACCTCCTACCAGCACACAAACATGACCGTCTTCAGGAGTGAAGATGGTAGCATAGAATTCTTTCACAGTGTCATCATAAACCTTAGGTCCACTTACGTTAAACAGATGCTCTCATTTTTGGAACTCAACCATGGCCATGAGTTGACTCATGCCATGAATCTCAAGAATCTCAGGGTCAAAAGAGCGAACCCAAAGCACACTTTGCTTTTCAACATTCTCCTTCCACTTTGCACTTTGGCTTGGTATAGGCTTCAAAGAACTAGGTCTTCCACAGCTTCCCTTTTTCGTTTCCCAGTTACCTTCGCAGATTTTCCTTTGGAACTAGCGACACACACAAATTTCTTTTCACTCGCTTCCCCAACCTTCTTTTTCTTGGACTTCTCATCAATTTCCAGGGGTGACAGAGCCTTTTTCTTCTCACTCTTACCAGACTCAGACGTTTTCTTCTTACTTTGACCAGACTCAACCTTTTTTCTACCTACTAAGGAACTAGGTTCCTCAGTAGTTTCTTCCTCTACTTCAACCACATGAATATCCTTATCCCCCACTACTTGACCATCCTTTACCAGCCTCTTCTTCTTCTGCTTATTACTTTTCTTACTCTTCTCAAGAGCCAGATCAACAACCTCCTTCTGCTGTAGCCGGGTGGATGGACAGTTTTACAGATGGTGTTGGAGTGCTAACATTGTGAAGGAGCTTAAATGAAGCACTCAGAACCATGTCGTCCTTATCATCCTCGTTCATGGGCTCATGATATGGAGGGATGGACTCAAGAGGAGGGGTATAGAAGATTTGTTCTTGAGGGGATTGAGAGGGTGACAAATCGGGTCCCTCACTAGATTTGGAAGGCATAGTTTCATGGTAAGGAGACTCAAAGAGGACCATTGTTCCTTCATCATCTAGGATAGACGACACTTCTCCCTGAGTTTCAGGAAGGAAGGAGGCGCCTTCAGAAGGGGGGTTTTCAGAGGCGATGGCCATTATATTTTCAGTTGCCTCTTTTTCAAGAGACTCCATAGAAGTCGAAGAATGTAGGAAGAAGGAGTTGATATATTGGTCGGGGTCATCCTCTGAAGCTTAAGATACTGGAGAAGATTCAGTGGTGGGAAGCTCGCAGGGTGATACAGAGGAAGGATGAGGTACGATGGTGGTTTCAGCAGTTAGGGTTTTCTGTGGGGAATCAGCTGGAGGAGAAGAAGGAAGAGGGGCTTCTGGGACTGAAAGTCCCTTCTGAGTTTCTGGTACAAGTGAAGGTGACAATGGAGTAGAGGCTAAGATGGCTACCTTTGGAGGAGAGGACCCATGTTCCTCCACAGGAACAGTGTTGAGATTTGTGGTGGTGGAAGGGGTGATTTCACTAGAGGAAGCCATTATTGACAACTTAGTACCGGGATTGAAAGAGAGAGAGAGAGAGAGAGAGAGATAGAGAGAGAGATAAGATGTTGTGCTTGAGTGCATGATATAATGTGTGTGTATAGACTGGTTAGAGACGAGGGGGCTTTATAGGAGAGAGGAGTAATGAGGGGAAGGAGAAACGGGTTCGACTAGCGATAGGAAGTTTTGGGAAGAGGGAAACATGCAGAGGGAGTTAAAAGGGTGAAGTGATAGATGTGATGGATGTATCTTTTGAAAAGGCGGAGAGAGTGGCAGCAGTAATTAATGCAGTTACTTTTTGAGAAAGGGATAGATTACACATAACTACTAACCTGGCATACAGGGACCATGTTTCGTACCTGTTTTATTTTTGAAAAAGATTGCTCAGTCTTCTTATGTCCTACAATGCCACTTCTTTAAATTCTATACTCATCATGCGTGTATAACTGCAACGGTATTGATGTGAGTTAGAATTTATCAGAAAACACCATAGCTATCTTCACCTGAGTAAGACATTCATACCCAGAAAGGAGAACCAGGTCCCTAATTTGGTCTCAGCATGCCCAGTGCCATTCTCAAATGTTCCCTACCTAGTGCCGTGGTGAAGATATCTGCAATCTGATCTTCAGTGCAACAGAACCTTATACTGATGTGGCCTTTTTCAACATTGTCTCTGAGAAAGTGATGTCTCACATCAATGTGCTTTGTCCTTTTATGTTGAACAGGGTTATTTGCTATGTTGAGCGCACTGGTATTATCATATAGAAGTGGAATGTTGTCGATAAATACTCCAAAGTCCTCTAGTTGTTGTTTGATCCACAACAACTGAGCACAGCAAGATGCAGCTGCAACATATTCTGCTTCTGCTATGGACAATGCCACTGAGTTCTTCTTCCTTGTGCCCCAAGAGATTAGGCACGATCCAAGAAAGTGAGTCATCCCTAAAGTACTCTTCCTGTCCACCAGATAACCTGCATAATCAGCGTCAGCATAACCAACAAGATTGAAATTTTCACCTAAGGGATAGTATAGGACCAGGTTCTGCGTGCCATTGAGATAATGTAGGATCCTCTTAGTAGCCTTCAGATGCCACTCCTTAGGATTGGATTGAAACCTTGCACACAATCTCACACTGAATACAATGTCTGGTCTGCTTGCTGTGAGTTAGAGAAGAGAGCCAATGATCCCTCTGTACATAGTTTGATTTACAGGAGAACCAGAATCATCCATGTCAAGGTTGGTAGCCACTGCATGGGTGTATAAATCACTTTGGAGTCCTCCATGTCAAATCTCTTGAGCAATTCCTTGATATATTTCTACTAACTAATGCATGTACCCTTGGTGGATTGTTTCACTTGAAGACCCAGGATGAAGTTCAGTTCCCCATCATGCTCATCTGAAACTCACTTCCCATGAGCGTTGCGAATCTGCTGTAGCCTCAAAAATAATGTCATCGACATACACCTGGACTATAAGAAGGTTCCTTCCACGTTTCTTCAGAAATAGGGTGTTGTCAATCTTGCCTCATGTGAATCCATTGTCCAGTAGAAACTTGGACAACCTTTCATACCACGCTCTGGGAGCTTGCTTCAACCCATACAAAGCTTTTTCTAGTTTGAAACATACTCTGGATGAGTATGACTCTCAAACCCAGGAGGTTGCTTGACATATACTTCTTCCTTGAGATAACCATTCAAGAATGCACTTTTTACATCAATTTGAAATAAGGTGAATTCCATATGAGATGCAAAAGCAATGAGGATTTGAATGAATTCCATACGAGCAACTGGAGAAAACTTTTCATCATAATCAATCTCTTCTTCTTGATTGTAGCCTTGAACCACCATCCTAGTTTTGTTTCTTGGTAGTTTTCCCATTCTCATCCAGTTTGTTCCTGAACACCCACCTAGTTCCTGTGATGGTTCTGTCTGAGGGTCGAGGTACCAGATGCCATACTTTGTTTCATTCAAACTGATGAGGCTCCTCTTGCATAGAAATGATCCAATCAACATCCTTCAGGGCTTCCTTGATATTTTTGGGTTCAACTCGGGATAAAAAGGTTGAGAAGGCTAGGGAATTTCTAGTTTTGGATCTAGTTTGAACTCCGGAATCAAGCGGAGTAATTATGTTGTCAAGAGGATGCGAGCTCTTATGTTTCCAATTTGGAACTTGAAATTTATTGGAAGAAGAACTTGGTAGATTGGTAGGGTTTCCCTGCGTCTCTTGTTCTTCTACCTGAGGAGTACCTTCCACAGCATCTCCAACTCTTTCTTCAGCTTCTGTGGGAGAGATTGGGGTACCAGGTTCCTCATGTGGTTATGAGGAAGAAGTTGTGTTGCCTTCAACCATTTCCTTGGCTTGACTCATCATGTCTGCCTTGTCATTTGATACATCAAAAATCTCTCCAGGAACCAAGAGTGGTTCATTATCTTGATCATCACTATTGTTGTCCTTGTTTGAGAAGGGAGTTTCATTGAAGAGCACATGAACACTCTCTTCCACACATTGAGTTCTTTTGTTGTACACTTTCTATGCTTTGCTTTAAGAGGAATATCCCAAACAGATTCCTTCATCACTCTTGGCATCGAACTTCCCTAGCTGATCCTTCCCATTGTTCAGAACATAGCATTTACAACCAAAGGCTCTCAGATGAGTTATTTTGGGCTTTTTTCCATTGAGCGATTCATACAGTGTCTTGTCCAAGAGGGATCTGATCATGCACCTATCCACCAAGTAGCGGGTTGTATTGATTGCTTCAGCCCAGAAGTTTTTTGCAATTCCACTGTCTATGAGCATTGTTCGATCCATATCTTCCAGAATTCTATTCTTCCGTTCCACAACGCCATTTTGCTGAGGAGTCCTTAGAGATGAGAAGTTGTGTGTGATTCCATTCTCATTGCAGAATTCATAAAACTTTGCATTATCAAATTCAGTTCCATGGTCGGATCTGATGCAAGCCACCTTTAAGTCCATCTTCACTTGGATTTTATTGACAAAGGACACAAAAACCTCAAATGTCTCATCTTTTGTTCTGAGGAATAATGTCCAAGTGAATCTTGAATAGTCACCCACAATCACAAAGATGTATTTCTTTCCACCCCTACTTGGAATTCTCATAGGTCCACACAAATCCATGTGAAGAAGTTCAAGAGGTCTGGATGTGCAAACATCTTTCTTGGGCTTAAAAGATGATTTCACATGCTTTCCCTTGGCACACGCATCACATACTTTGTGCTCCTTGAACTTGAAATTTGGCAGACCACGAACCAGGTCCTTCTTTATCAGCTTATTCAGGAGAGAAAAGCTGGCATGACCCAACCTTCTATGCCAAAGCTCTGCATCGTCATCAACTTCCTTCAAGCAGTTCACTTCACCAGCTTCCAATTATTCGAAATCAGCAACATAATGTTCTTGTATCTCTTGTCTATCAACACCACTTCTCTAGTTACTAGACTAGTAACTGTGCATACTTTGGACAAGAACTCCACTTTATTTCCTTTATCACAGATTTGTGAGACACTCAATAGACTATATTTCAAACCATCCACATAGTATACATTTTCTATTGAGTGCTCCGGTGCTCTTCCAACTCTTCAAACACCAAGGATGTACCCCTTCTTTCCATTTCCAAAGGATACATCCCCTCCCTGCAGGGCTTTCAATGACAAAAAATCCATAGTATTTCCAGTCATATGCTTTGAGCATCCACTGTCCATAATCCATTGTAGTCCAGTTCCCCTCGCTGATCCCTGCACATATAAATCAATGGTTAGATTTAGGAACCCAAACAAGTTTGGGTCCCTTGTAGTTAGGAAAGGGATGAATAAGAACTCTTCTAGTCCACGCCGACAGGAATTGATATTTCTTGCTGGGACCTGGTCCCAGCTTAGTATTTCTCCTGCCTGCAAACATCTTGTTTTTCTGGACTGATTGATCCCTGGATGGGCAACTTTCCTTGAAGTTCACGTTGTTCCCACAATGGGTACAAAGCCAATTGTCTGGGGTTGTGACATATTTGCTATGGGTTTTAGGGAGTTTTCTCCTTTTGAAACCCAATTTCATGCCTGTTTCCACAATTATTAAAGTACATGGCAGTGACAGAATCTGTGGACCAGGTCCAGTTCAGTGATTTATTAAGATCAGATTTTACTTTGCTCATTTCTGCTTGCAACTCTCTGTTTTTCTCAACCTCACTACATAAACTAGTCTTGGCTTCATTCAGTTCTCTCTCAAGCTTGACATATTTTTCACTAGCTACTTCTTTTCCTCTATCCACACTCGATGGACCAGGTTCTAGTCTAAGTTCCTGAATGGTTTCTTCTAAATCTGTGATTACAACTAGAAGATCATTTCTTTCCTGCTCAACAACATCAATTCTCTCACTCAGACTAACCTTTTCATTTTCAAGATTGCTTATGGTATCCTTAAGGTTCACAACTACCGCCATTAGGTCATCTCTCTCATTCTCAACACTACTGACTTTACACATTAGAGACTCTTTCTCTTTTTCAAGGTTACCTACAGTTTCTTTCAAGTCAACTACACACACAACTAGATCATCCCTAGTTTGTTCCACCTCTCCTAGTTCTATGGTCAATAAATCTTTATCTTCAACTAAGCTGTAATAAGTATCAATCAGAACATTTGATAATGACAATAATTTCTTAGGAGAGTAGGATTTCAGATTTCTCTGAACATCCCTGAAGTCTACCTCTTCTGAGTCATCTTCTTCTTCTTCATCAGATTGAGCAATAAGAGCAAACAATGAGTCATACTCCTTTGCCTTGTTCTCAACTAACATCATGGAGTTGTTTTCTGCTCCAGGTTCCTCTTCTGATTCACTTGATGAATCTCCCTGAGCAGCAAGAGCATGCCTTACAACATTTCCAGCTGCGCTTTTTCTGCTAAATCTCTTATCAGGGACCTAGTTCCTCTTCGAAGCTTTGTGAGTGTTGTATTTTTAGTTGTCCTGCTTCAGGAGCAGGCAGTCTTTTATGAAGTGTCTGGGTTTACCACATTTATGACATATGTCATGGTTTCTGGGATTGCTTGAGCTGCCTCTTCTTGGTATTCCTACGTTCCTTCGAACCATCTTCTGGAATCTCTTGGTAAGATAAGCCATGTCATGCTCTTCTTCACTTGACTCATGCTTTTTAGCTTGAAGAACCAAGTTATTTTCCTTCTTGGGATCCCTTCTCTCACTATCCTTTTTTATTTTCATCTCATATGTTCTCAAGTTTCCTATCAACTAATCCATTGTTAAGGCCTGCAAATCCTTTGCTTCAGTGATGGCATTGACTTTGCGTTCCCAGGAACTAGGCAGAACATTTAAGATCTTCCGTACAAGCTTGATCCTAGGAATGACTTCTCCTAGAGAACAAAGCTCATTGATAATGAAGGTGAATCTGGTATGCATATTCTGTATAGATTCATCTTCCTTCATTTTGAACAGCTCATACTCAGTAGTGAGCATATCAATATTGGACTGCTTCACTTGTGTTGTTCCTTCATGGGCAGTCTGCAAACCATCCCAGATCTCTTTGGTTGATTGACATGTAGAGATCCTATTGTATTCGTCAGGTCCAATGCCACACACAAGAATTTTCTTTGCACGAAAGTTCTTTTCCACAGCTTTCCTGTCGGCATCATCGTAGTCCCTCCTGGTTTTTGGTACCAACAAACCAGCTTCTCCAACCTTGTGCATATGGACATGAGGACCATCACAGATGATGTCCATAACTCAGAATTCAGCCATGATGAAATCGTGCATGCGAGTCTTACACCACCCATAATACTGACCATTGAACCTAGGAGGTCGATATGTCGATTGTCCTTCTTCGAGATTTGGTGGAGCAGCCATTACAGATTCTTTCTAGGTGCTAACCGTTTAGAAAGAACCTGCTCTGATACCAATTGAGTGTTTCTAGGAGTCCACCAAACAGTAGAGTTACCAGGTCCTCTACTAGTTCCCACAAAGATATATACTGAGAAGACAAGTAAAGCCACAGAGGATTTTTACGTGAAAAAATCCCACTCAAGGGGAAAAAAACCACGACCTACACTTGTAGGATTTCAACTTCACTAACTTGTAACTAGACTATTACAAGAAACTTTGTAAAGACCTACTTACAAAGACTTCAACACTCTAACTTGTAATACTCATTACAAGTCACTTTGTCACTCACTAGTTACAAAGACTTTGACCTATCACTAATTTTAATCACACATAAGTATAGATGGTTTAAAGGTTAAGAGATTCCTAACTAGTTGCTTCTACAAAAGCTAGTAGGATACAATGAAAACAAAACACAAGATTACAACTCAACTAAGGATACTAACAACACATGGTGAAACTGGTCCGTCTTAGTGGAATTGTCTTCTTGCTCTTGAAACACTTGAATCTTCAATGCTAGAGACCACTTTAATGCTTGAGAGGATGTTCTTAGTAAATGCTCAAGTGAATATCTTGTTCTTCTTCAAGCAAGATATTAAAGACCTTAGCACATTCCAAGAAGGATATCCCATATCTTGAAAGTACATCCTTCAACTAATGGGAAGTGACTGTTGCACTGTTACTGCACTGTAGCGTGTGCAGTTGCAGGCAGTCACTTTTCTGCCACAACTTTTTACAGCTGTAAAGTTGACCTGTACTTTCGTCTGTGAGTCTGATAAGGGATCAGGTCCCCCAACTGGTCCCTTATTGTTTAGCAGTACACTATCCAGAATTTCTTGAGTTGAGGATAACTGGTTATGCGTTTACATATCATGTCCTTTCTCTGGTCTTTCATATAAAAGTTTGTTAGATCATCAAAACAGAATATAACTCATCAAGTTTATAATCTATTTATTTTTGCAACTTGTATAATTTTTGTGTTCTTCCTCATTTTTTTGTGTTTATAAGAGGCAAAGTTTCAGTCTTTAAACCCTTAACGAACATAATAAAAAATTTTAAAAAAATCCAAGCTTCGGTTCCTAGTTCTTTTGTTTTTTTGGAACTTTTTTTTACTGGTAATTTGTTTACCATGTTGTTCTACTGTAAGAATTAATTATACCCTGCAACAGATATTCCGAAGTGGTTCTGTTTACCATGTCATTGGTTCTGTTAGTGACCACCTACGTTGAGTGGACTTTCAAAATGTAGCCGTATTTGTGTCGGATCCTTCAAAAATGTATTATTTTTGAAGAATCCGACTTATATCCGGCCACGACTTACTACCACATGTTGAGTGGTAGTAAGTCTTTTTACACAAAAATTGGGTTTCTTCACTGGAAATTATGAAATTTATCAACCGGTGATAGTAAGTCTTTTCTGTAGCTGGGCGTACTAGAGAGAGCGTACCATGGATCCTAGGATACCTTCTTGGATCTTTCATATTTACTGCAGAACACCAATATGTCGTGTTTTTTAAAGATAAGATACATTTATTATGGTTGATACTTCTCCAGTGGACCATTGAACAATTTTCAGATTGTACAAGGGAGCTGGAAGTGACCTAAGTTGCTCAGTCTCAAGTGCGGTTATAATATACAGGTGCAAATCTAGAAGTCGGATCCTTCGTGATCAAAATTTTAAGATTTGAAGCTACAAATATGGGTTGGCTAAAAATACTTCATGTATCTAAAAATATGAGTTATGAAAATATGCCTAACTAAATAGATATTATGTGGAAACTTAAATTGTGCTCTCGAGTGCACAAAAAAGACTATATGTTCAGTAACCATAAAGAGTGAAGAACATTAACTTTTGTACTAAGCAAATAAGACAACAGAAAAGCATTTTCTTATTGAAACTTGTAAGCCTTCTACATATCCAAAAGAGAATCCGAGAAGGAGATAAACGGAAAAGGATTGACATAGATATTTTAGTATATAAGATATTCCATTTTCCTTAATTTCACCTTAGCTTTTATTTTGACCAGGAAATCCCGAATTTCTCCTTCAATTTTGGTCAAAGTACCCAAAATCGATTGACCAGATATGTTACGGATCACACCCCACCCAGACATGTTGTTATTTCTAGCCCACATTATCTTTCTGCAGTTTTGAAATGCTACAGCTGTGAAGTTATTCACTAAACTTCTTTGAGATTCTGAATATGTTTTTTCTCGTGTTTCTTTCAGGGCCTACCGTAGTGGGTTACGACATATTGTGAATGGTTTTTAGTAATGTTGCCTTCGCCTTGCTGAAATTAGTGGTTCATCCAAATTTAGCGCATGGTACATTACTTTTCATCATAGTTCGTTATGATGGGTGGCAGTATAATTCATATTGTTGTGTTGTACTCTATTATGTATTGGCATCGGGACATGCCTTTCCGGTTAATTAATTGGTGCCAAGGTAAAATTTATGGTTGAGGTTATTCCTATGATAACTGCAGCAACCTTGCATCACTTTTTGGAGTTCAATTATAAGCATCATGCTCTACTGCTGGGAAGCACCACATATTTCTATACCTATGTCCACCTCTTGCATATAGCATATGATATTACGGGAATAGACGTATTGCTGGGATTAGGAATATTGGAGGTTCTAGGTTCGCTACTAAAAATTCGGCGGAAAACGATCACAAAAAGCGACCAAAGTTGGTCCCTAAACAGTGAAAAGAGACCAAAATGTGTCCAAACAGGCTTGATTGCTATTTTGTCGGTCCATTTACCATAGAGACCAAAGTTGGCCGCTAATTAGCGACCAACTTTGGTCTCTATGTTAAATTGACCAAATATTTCGGGTATAAAAAAAGAGACCAACTTTGGTCGCTATATTATTTTAAATATAAATTTAGCGACCAAAGTTGGTCTCTATATTTAAATTACAATATTTATTTATTTATTATTATACAAGATATATTTGGTCTGTAAATAAAATATAATATTTTAAAATCGGGAAAATAGCGACCAAAGTTGGTCGCTATTTTATTAATTTATTTAATTTGCTTTAAATAAAAGCGACCACAATTGGTCGCTAAATTCCAGGAAAAATATTTTTTTTAATAACATAGCGACCAACTTTGGTCGCTTTTCTTGGTTTTATTTTGACAGAAACTGCCTATTTTGGCAGCCACACCACCTGCCAGCATACCAAATCCTATTACAACAACAACAACAACAATACTAACACAACAACAATACGAACTAACAACACAACAACAACAACAACAACATTAAAACCAACATTAAAACAAAAAACGTATAAAGTTCAATAAAACTAACACATTTAACTAACAAAACTAAGTTAACACTTTTTACAAGCCCATTCCAAAACGGACCAAGTTCTATTGTCTAGTTCAAAGTATATAAAAGTACTCAATGACTGTTTCATTCTATATCATTATCATCACCGTCTGATGAATCTTCATTATCNGACGGAAGGAACGCTCACGTTCAAGTTGAGCCTCTGGCGATGGCTCGCGAGACCGGGGAATCGGAAAAGCTTCAGAAGCTAGGAGAGATTTAAGTTGAGCTTGCATACCTTCGTACTGAGCTTGCATGCTAATGTACTGAGCATCTTTAAGTCTTTCTCGTTCCTTGGATGCTTCTAGCTCGCTTGTGAGCTTTGTCATAGTCTCCCGCATAGTGGAGAGGCTCTCCCCATCAAGTTGCTCGGCTTGCGAGGAAGTTCCTATTCCTTGCATTCCATAGTGATAGCGGTGGAACTTCTTATTAGGAAGCCCGTATACCTTCCCATATTTTGCACCGTCAGCCGCCTGCATCCATAGTCTTTCTACATCCTCCTCTGAAATATGGATTGGCTCGCCCGACTCATTAGGTGGCTGACTGCGTATGAATT
>ML323330.1:3004-17885 GCA_005239505.1 Nicotiana paniculata | reverse complement strand
AAGATCTTCGTGAGAAATTCAACAAAGTTGATGGCTCTCGATCATTTTACCTGCATAAGGAGAGTGCAACATTGTATCAAGGTAGATCTTCTGTTTCTGACTGTTACACAAAATTGAAAGACCTTTGGGATGAGTTTGAAGCACTAGTCCCAGCTCAGTTACTCTGTTTTAGCTTCGACGAACTGTTAGATCGATAGATCGAACGAGACTAGAGATCCTTAGCCTAACCTGCTCTGATACCATGCTAGAATTGTAGATAGAATATGATTGGGAAATGAGAGAACATGCAGATTATGCATTTGCTCATTTCGTTTGTTTCGTATAGATCATGCCAAAAGGAAAGAAGGTATAACCTTAACATACCTGAGCCGATTCTCTTGACAATCCCTCTAGTACACGTCAATTGCGACAAAACACGTAACATCGGATCGAAGTAGGGTAAATTCCGTATGATATTCTTGAGAAAGATTGCACTGTACTTCCTTAGAATCACAAAATCTCACATTACAGCTTCGACCATTATCAAATCACGTATGTAATCTTTATGAAATGTGATGCTTGTATTTTCTAATCTTAAGGGTTAAGAAAAAATTAGCTTTCATGTGCTAAAGTGCATGTGTTTATGCAAATCACATTCAAACGCTTAAAGAGAATGTCTCTTGTTAAATGGTCTAACAATATGACGCCTTTCCACATAGTACATGAGTCATTTATGGGTTTTGTTACCCATTTCATGGGGCTTCCACGTTGGTGTCCAATCTTTATCCAAAGACTTCAATTAATCAACTACTAATTATTAATTCACTTGTTAATCTCCCATTAACCAATAATTACCCAATTATCCACATAATTAAGAATTACCTCAAACTACTTTAAATACTACTCACTTTTAATACCCTCTGTACACCTTACTATTATAGTCATGTGGTACCTTGTATGACACTAGTCCATAAATATCGGGTATTATAGCTAGGACCGTATTTTGTCCCAAATTGACAAACTTCGAGGAAACTCGTTTTCTTCGATTCGCTTACCCTTTCACCTTCACGAATTTACTTATCACTTGTTTGAAATAGCGTAATACTTATAATCCCAAAATAATCTCATTCTCGAACTTACATCGATTAACTTATGATAAAATTTTAACGTACGATAATACGAGATGTAACATCTCATTTCCTAGATTTCATCAATTTACTTATGGCGTACTTCTACGTACGAAAATGTGGGGTGTAACATCATTCCCCCTTTGGAACATTCGTCCTCGAATGTTGGCTGATGCACTTATCATTTTCATAACCTATGTCTTCTGAATACTTTAGTAGTCCTCTTGCCATCTAGGAAACTCTTCTGTGAACGGATCCCAAAGGCCAGGACATTCCCCCTTTAGGCCTCTTTCTCACACCACGACTTGTGGTCAGAATTCTTCCAATCTCGCAAATGTTGCTACCTTTTATCATAGATCCGTTTATCCATCTGTATGACTTTACTACCATAACTCTTACTTTGATTTTTCGTTACTGAGGTCTGCTACCAAACTCCAGGTTACTTTTGTTTCTTATCCTATATGTATAAATCTAAGTCCTTTAATGCTTCCTCATTACTGTTCATCTTAAGAATGGCGGCCCAATCTCATCTCATACTTTGTGACTTTTGTCCATCCATTGTTAATTCACCTCAATATTGATCTACAATATACCACTGATAACTTGAAACTTCTTAAGTCATACCTTGCAACTAGGGCTTACATTGCATGAAGAAATATTTGAAGTGATTTTCCTGATCCACTTGGGGGTGATATTGTAATTCAATGACCATATTTTATAGCATCCCAATATGATTCACTTACATGGGTATTTTAATCTCGTACAATCTATGAAATCCTCTTCAAATTATTACTCACTCGAAGGCCTAAACGTCATCCTTTATCCATCACCATTACACCCTCATTGTACTATTAGGGCAGCATTCCATCTCTTTTAAATGCTACTAGTCTTAGACTCCTTTGAGTTTATTCAGGCTATACTGAGCTTTCTATAACTTAGATAAACCATCAGCTCTTCTTGTTTTCATGGGCTTAATCCCGAGGACTTATCCATTCTCGTCACCTTCTCACTCGCCTTTTCTTATCCTTACTCCCGTCTTCCTAAAACCTTGTCGCTCTACCATACTTTAGCTTGCGACCTACACATATCCATTTATACTACTTGCAACATTCCTTCAACTTGCTTGCACCATAGATTTCCTTGTGTTATTCTGGAACATCAAGCGAGACATCATCGTCTCTAACTCTTCTTTTCTCTCTTGACTTGGCTTCTTGATACCTAGAAACCATAGGTTGGAATATTTTCCACTGTCGACGCTGCTATCATTCCTAGATACCGAGTCTCAACAATTCTGGCCTTCTATCTGAAGTATGGACAATTCACAACCTTCTGCATTTGAGTATCTCGTACGTTGTTCACATTTACCTTACTTACCTTAAAATATTGCATCACTGTTCTATCTCTTTCATGACCTCCCTTCCACATGGATATAATTCATATCCACAACTTGAAGTTCTATAATAATACTTGCACCTCTGGCGCATACACAATCCGGTGGGAGTTTCATACTGACTTCTTATGAGGCTAGTACTCTTCTAACTGGCTTTATCGTAGAGCCGTTATAGAAAATGGTTGTTGTACTATCTCTCTTGTACCTCTGATATTAAGAGTGATTCTGCTATGTTCTCAATCACGATTCCTATAATTTTTCGGGTCCAATAATCAGACTTCCTGATTTACTTAGTTGATTAAACTCTTTAGTTTCCTCTTCCTTCTGACCAGCCTTCATGTAGGCTGAATCTATCTTCCGATCTGCGGTTCCTGGTATTAGTTATTACTTTATCCCTTCATGGGTACTATGGAATATCCATGATACAATCTTCTAATAATTCAATCCTTTGTTTATGGCCTGGACCTAATTCGTTCTTTTAACCTATACCGGAGTCTTCTACGGCTGTATGATTGTCAATATATATACTGCATGGATAATACTCCGAAATTTTAAGTGCGTTCATAATGTAACTAACTCTGGAACATTGATCGAATAACTCCTTTCGTTCTTTCTCAACTTTCTTTAAATGTAAGCAATTACTTTTCCTAGTCGTAAAGCCACTTGTTGCATGAATACTTGGCTTATCTTAGTGCCCACATATATTGGAATTCCATACAACACATGTGATCTTGTGTCACACCTCCTTTTTCACCCCGGGTATGGGTAGGATAAGGGAGTTTTTCCACTTTAAGTGACATTATTCGGATTTGGAATTTATTATTATTTCAGAGTCGCCACCCGGATTTTTGACGATGCTCGGGGACACCGTTTTGTTTTAAAATCCCAAACCGAGGAAATTTTGACTCTGTTTTAATTTGTCTGCGACCAGAAATCCGAGTAAGGAATTCTGTTAACCCGGGAGAAGGTGTTAGGCATTCCCGAGTTCCGTGGTTCTAGCACGGTTGCTTAACTATTAATATTTGGCCTAAATTATCTGATTATTTACATATTTTAAGCTATTGTGCATTTAGCCTTTTTAATTTTTAGCCGCTTTTAATGTTTACGGATTTATCTTGGAACAAGTCACGATGGCGTGCACTTGTTGTTTTTGGACATATCGTAACCGCGCCACATGAAATGCACCCGCGATTCCAACATGTGATTTTATTATAGTTTGAAGTTAAAGTCGGGGACATGAGTTGCCACACCCGAGTGTAGATTATATAGTCAAGACTATGGTCGTGACGGTTTTAAAATGCCTATTTAAGGCGATATTCAATTATTCTCTAAGTTTTGGGATTTTTATCTAAAAGAGGTATTTTTAGCTTACGGGATATGTATATAAACCATTTTTTATATTTATGGGATTATTTTGAAACAAGTCACGATGGTGTGCATTTATTATTTTTGGACACATCGTAATCGCACCACATGAAATGCACCCGCGATTTACAACATGTTTATTTTATTATCATTTGAAGTTGTAAAGTCACGTCGCGCGTACGTGCACTCAAGGTTGGGATTTAAGTGTCACAGTATGTCACGGGAGCCGTACCTATAACTATGACGATTTGTTTCTTAAACCGCGCCTAAAGCAACTAGCGCGTCTATAATTGTGTTTTAACTCCATTTGCGATGTATTGTGAGACAAGGAATTATGGAACAATTGAGGGAAATGAGTTAGCTTTTGTCCTTATTAAGTTAGCCTCATGAAAATAAATTTATTTGGTCCATGTTCTATCCAATAAACCCGAAACCCGCTAAAACATAACTGGAGTGCATTCTGTCAAAGAAAACCCATTATGCAACCTAAACTACTAACTCATTTCAAATTATTAAAATCATATATGTCACATATTAGCCACACAATCCAACTGGCCATTAATCTACTATAACTAATTTACTATAGTAGATGTAAACCCATTACTTCATCAAAAAAATCTACTATAACTAATGTCTACATGTAAACCCAAAACAAAAGGTGAACCAACAACATTGAAACTTATTTTTGATAAATAAACAATTGAAAATTGGGAAGTCAGACAATTCCAATTAAATACCAAGTGAAACAGCAGAGAACAATGATAAAACCATAGACAAGATAAGAGCAGATCACAAACTTTACCAATTAAGCACAATAATAGCAGTAAGTAAATCAAAGAAAACAGAGCAACCCAAATAAATCTGCAAAATTATCGAAGAGCACAATATTAACTATTCATGAGCGAAAATATACTAAGAGAAGAAAATGGACCTTTATTGCTTCATATGCTCTAACATTTACAATGAAAGAGGAGCTCCCAAATCACAATCCTAAGACGATCTGTATATCAGAACTTTGACGAACCCGGCAAATTCGAACGACACCTCACTTTAGCGATGATTTTCGATAGAGCTTGTTTTCGTGGGTGTTGAAGTTGGGAGTAGGGAGGGATGCCTACTGGTGGTCGTCGACGTCCAGGGAGGTGGAGTTGGGTGACAACTGCTTTTTATTTTATTTTATATTATGCGGCGATAACAGTAGCGTAAAGGTGAGGGAGAAAGAGAGATGGGAACGAGGGTGAGAGAACAACGTCGCTGATGGCTTCTAACACGCCGGATTCCAGCGTTTGGTTAAAAGACGAGGAGTGCGGCTGTTAGGAGTTTTGGAAGATAGAGTGGTTGGTCTGATTTTCTGAAGGATGTGTGGCTGAGTTCGGAGAGACGATGACCGCTGTTGTTGCTAGGACTCTTCAATGGAGGTGAGTGGCTAGTTTCGCTGGCCAGAAGAAGATCCGCCGCAGCTGTCTCTGTTTGGCCTAGAGGTGCGACTGTTGTGTTGGTGGTGAAGAGAAGTAGGGATTTGGGGTTGCTGCTTGTTGTTTTATGTGCGTTGAGGAGGGTGGACGACTGGAGATGGTTTGGGTGGCCGTGGTGGAGGAGGCTGGTGTCTTGGAGGAGATGACTGGCAGTTAGTGGTGTTGGGAGATGGGCGGCAGAGGCGTGAGGAGAGGAGATGAGAGGGGGAGGGTGCCGCTGGGTTGTTGTTTTTTTTTGTCCGATTAGGGGGGTTTCCTCCTTCTAGCTTATTGTAGGCATTACCTATAATATAGGTCTAGGTTTTAAGTGTATTTTTTGTGTATTTTCCAGTTAGTCCCTAGGTCTTTTTGTGTTAAGTCCTTAGGGTCTTTTTATTTATTTTTTGTCCCAAAGAAGAGTCTAGAAAGGTCCCTAAATTACACAATGCCTTTTAAAATAAGATAGAAATGCTACACAATGTCAAAGCTAATCCTAATTAATTAAACTAAACATGAGATTATTTTTGTGTTTTCGAAATTATATAAAGATGAAAATAAGGTACTATTTTTTGTATATATTTTTTTAAAATTTATGAAAAATACATAAACTAAAATGTTTTTTTTTTGTTGTAATTTTCATTTTCCTTGTAATAAAATAAAGTAAAAGAGTCAAGATGAGTTGAAATAGCTATACTAAACCTAAACTAAGTATTTAAATGCTAAAATATACAAAATCTTGGGGAGGGTCAAAAATGACATGTCTACATCTTGAATATCACCTTTTGGTCTTTTTTCCCCTTCTTTCCGTCCATTAGCCACGATAGGTGCCACCGTCTTATGGAGTGCATACAATTTTGTAGTGAGACTGTTTTTACATGACTATTTCTTCTCCGCGTTACCATGTTTAGGTTGAAGCCTTCTTCCTTATTTCCTCATCCAGTTTTTCATTGTAGTACTTAGGGAAGACCTTCTGACTCTTGTAAAGCAGCAAACTTATTACATCGTATACTCGACGAAATTTTTGATGTCCTCCCTCGCCTATGATTATCCGTAGTTACTTACCTTCACGCCCTTGTATTTGTAGGGTTGCTTTTGAGCTGATATTTTGATTGTGTTCCCAGTGGCATTCTCTTTTATCTCCGTAACACTCATACGGTACCTTTAACTATCCCAACTCCTATCTGAATATTTCTCAAGGGTCACGATGTTATATCTGCAAGACAAAATTCCCCATGTTGGGGTTCACTATGATTATCTTGTACGATCTGTTGATTTGTTTGTATCTTCTTGTCTAGCCATAACTAGGCTCTTCCTGAATTAGTTAACTACTCGTTGGCCCATTCTTATATCAATATCAGTGTAATCTTTCTTGGGTTATTTCCTTTGTCTTAACTTATGTCTCGCACTGTCTCCTTATCTATCAATAACATATTGGGTAGGGACCCTTACTTCATCTCCTTGACGTCGTGTTTGCATAATGTTCTGGAATCGTAGCATCTCTGTAGGATTAAATAAGTGCAATCTCATTCCGGTTTCATTTTTATCGCATTCTTTCTTTACTATTCCATATTTACTAGAACCACTTAATTCTGACTTAATGCCACATAACTCCATATTCCCTCCTTTAGGGGAGTACTAAGATTTAGTGCTACGATGATCTACCTATAGATGCTTTACCTCTTCATCTTTGGCGTCTTTTCACATCATCGATGACCCTTACTCGCCTCGCGGTAATCCTTCTGTACCGAGGATAAGAAAATTCCTTACTCGTGAGGGTGACACTTAGTATAACTGGCACATACCGTCCCTTAAGCTGAGCTTTGCTCACATTGCTTGCTTTTGAGAGTCTTCCTGAATGACCATTCTCTGAATTTCTCATGAATCTTATTCTGTTTTCCATTCTATTATCGCCAGCACGAAATCTGAAATTCTCATGATGTCAACCAACATTCAATCATTCAGTCCCTAATTCATGTTTAGTTTATCTTGTTCACCAGTCCATACTGATTTCTATTATTCTAGGATCTAAATTTTCCTCCCGGTAATCACGTTAGAGTCACGAACTTATTTCTCGAAATGAAGATATGACTTTATGGCCTATACTCTTTTGTTGTCTCAAGGCCTGTTACCTTTCATCTTTTCCTTCCCTTGACTATAGACTCTGTAATATTGTCATTTGTTTTTGATCCACCGTTATTATCCATGTATCACATCTTACTCATCTTCCTCATCTCTCTTCTTATTTCCTTGCTAATATTTCTGCGTTGCACTTTCTTTTGAAGATTTCAACAAGACATTTTTTTGCTTTTAGCTCCCCTTGCTTTATTCATTGGCTCTTTGGGTTACTTAACATTCTTGCTCTACTAGGGACGGGAGCCACACTTAGGTAATATTTACCCCTTCAAGGCTTCCAGTGCCTATCAATGTAGTACTCATATCTAGTTGTATTATTTTAGAGTGTACCATCTAGATGTCTCATAAGGAGATTTATTAGCACTTTTGCATTATCCTTTGGAAACGTCAACTAATGCAAACAATACATCCACCATTTTGGTTTACTCTAACCCCAGTTGGATTCTGATATCCCGTCCTTCTCTTTAACCATATATATTAGCTCCTATAGGGCATAACTGAGATCGGTGTGGCCAATTTTACATACCTCTGTTACTGTTGAAGGTAACTCAAAAGGCTTATATTCCTCTGCCTGAGTTGTAAAACTGGTAACCTTCATTAACTGGGCGCCTCGTACCCTTCTTCATCTTGCTTCTTTTGCTTGTTGAAACTTGTATTTATCTTATGAATCTCTCATTGTCTTTCCCCATAAAGGTGGATAGATATTCTTGCCTTAAGGCTCCTTATCAAAAGGCTTATACGTCTTAGTACACACATGATCTACTAAAGACCTTACGTTTACTCATCATAAGCATGATTCAAAATCAAGATTCTCTGACTCAACACTGCTACAACTATATCTCTTACCAACCGTCTTTCTGAATGTAGGCATTGTATTATGAATTAGATAGAGTTTAGGAAATTGAGTTCTTACAACTGAGCTCTACCACACGATATAGAGTAAGAAGAAAGAGTGACAGTCCTAAATGCCCTGTAGCCTTCTGCTTATAACTGTGGTGCATGACACACCCATAAACAAGACTCTACTAGACACGACTTGTAGACTCCCTAGGACAGAACTACTCTGATGCCACTTTTGTCACGACCCAAACCTATGGGCAGCAACGGGCACCCGGTACCTTAATCAATCGAGTACCGACATACATATCTTACTTATCACATCATCATAGGTAAGTGGGCTAAAAGGGACGTCATGAGATAACCAGAATAAACATGAGGGAATACCCGACATAGAATAACCCAACCTGATATAGAAACTCATACCTGTGACATACGGTCCTATAAGGCCAATGCGATCCATTTATACTTAAAATATAGGCCGACAAGGCCATACAAGTATCTGTATCTATGAATTTTGTCTACAAGCCTCTAAGAATACATACTTATCATAAAGGTCGGGACAGGGTTCCGCCATACCAAACAATACGGGTTTAAATCATACTGACCAAACAAGTAACTCCGGAGCAAATGGAGCGCACCAATATCTCTCGCTGAGCTGATAGCCTACTTGGAGGACTCTCGACCTGTCTATCGGGACCTGCGGGAATGAAGTGCAGCGTCTCCAGGCAAAAGGAACGTCAGTACAAATAATATACCGAGTAAGTAAGGCACATAAATAAGTACATAAAAGACATTGAAGAAATATAGAGTAAATGACTCAGCCTGTAAGTCTGGACAACTCTGTAAATCATGAAATACTTATAGTGTCATGCATATGCGTATGAATGTCATGTCGTGCATAAGTACATGTGTTCATAATATCATCAATCCTTTGAGGGAATCCCATCATATCATCTCGGCCACTATGGGCAAAATCATCAACGTATACCAGCTGTTCAGGTGGTGGTGCGTATATAACGCCGTAACCTTTTCCCATATCCCATATACATATATATACGCGTATATAACGCTGTCTGGTCATGGGTCAATGTACATGTATAAATGAATGCAATACATGAGAAGTACGTCAATAAAATCTCTCAGAACGTCATAAGACCATTATACTTCTGATTAATATCATGAAATGAACTTTATCAACTTACATATTTTCTAAGGCCCATGAACAAACGATAAATTAATAAGACATATGGGAATTCAAGAACATAGGCACCTCTAATACTTCTATGAATAGAGTCATTTATAGAAGTTGTGCATTTACTCATTTCGTTTGTGTCGTATAGATCATGCCAAAAGGAAATAAGGGATAGCCTTAACATACCTGAGCCGATTCTCTTGACAATCACTCTAATACACGTCAATTGCGACAAAACATGTAATGGTGGATCGAATTAGGGAAAAGTCTGTATGATATTCTTGAGAAAGATTGCATCTTACTTCCTTAGAATCGCAAAATCTCACGTTGCAGCTTTGGCCATTGTCAAATCACGTATGCAATCTTTATGAAATGTGATGCTTGTATCTTCTAATCTTAAGGGTTAAGAAAACATTAGCTTTCATGTGCTATGCATGTGTTTATGCAAATCACATTCAAAGGCTTAAAGAGAATGTCACTCTTGTTAAATGGTCTAACAATATGACGCCTTTCCACATAGTACATGACTCATTTATGGGTTTTGTTACCCACTTCATGGGTCTTCCACATTGGTGTCCGATCAAAGATTTCAATTAATCAACCACTAATTATTAATTAACTTGTTAATCTTTTATTAATCAATAATTATCCAATTATCCATATGATTAGGAATTATCTCAAACTACTTAAAATATTACTCACTTTTAATACCCTTTGTACACCTTACTATTATAGTCATGTGGTACCTTGTATGGCACTAGTCCATAAATACCGGGAATTATATCTCAGACCGTATTTTGTCCCAAATTGACAAACTTCGACAAAACTCATTTTCTTCGATCCGCTTACCCTTTCACCTTCATGAATTTACTCACCACTTGTTTGAAATAGTATAATACTTATAATCCCAAAATAATCTCATCCCCGAAGTTACTTCAATTAACTTATGACAAAATTTTAACGTACGAGAATACGAGATGTAACATCTCATTTCCTAGTTTTCATCAATTTACTTATGACGTACTTTTACGTACGAAAATGTGGGGTATAACACTATTAGTACTCCAACAGGGATTTCACCTATGGTGCCATTTATGAAGGCAAGGAACCTTTCAAGAGAATCGGACCAGTTACTAAAGGCTAAAAGAACTTTGTCTTATTTGTGTAACCCTAAAGTACGCATGCTCGTAGTTCAACAGGGAAGTTAGGAAACCTAAATCACATGTGGAAGGATTATTTGCCAGTTGATTCTATTGCAAGTTGATTACTTCGAGCTGTTTTAAATTTTCAAGATTCATCGGTACATCCCCAATAAGCATTGTTGAGACGACCCAAAGGGTCAGCACCTATTTTATTACCCATACCGTACTTCCGAGGCCTTAAAAACCTCATTTATAGTCGCCTCGATTTGCGTGCTCAGTCCGGGCGTATAGCCGGAAAGCATAAATATGAAATTCTGTGAAAAATGCTAAGATTTGATATTAAAATGAGTAAATTTGACTCCGGTCAACATTTTGGGTAAACAGACCCGGACCCGTGATTTGACGGTCCCGGAGGGTCCGTAGGAAAATAGGGACTTGGGAGTATGCCCGGAATCGAATTCCGAGGTCCCAAGCCCGAGAAATGAATTTTTGAGTAAAATTGTTTTTCTGAAATTTATAAAGAAAAGTAAAAATGAAAATTGGTTAGAATGTGTTGGTATCAGGCCCGTATTTTTTGTTCCGGCGCCCGGTACTGGTCTTATATATGGTTTAAGATATGTCCGTGAAGTTTGGTTGAAATTGGACGTCGTTTGACGTGTTTCGGACTTAAAACTCTAAATTTTAAAGTTTATGAGGTTTGAAGAAAAACTAGTGATTTTGAGGTTTGATTTGTTTTTGATGTTATTTTGGCGATTTGATCTCGCAATTAAGTTCGTAGGATGTTGTTGAGTTAGTGCATGTGATTGGTTAGGAGCCTCGAGGGCTCGGGAGTATTTCGGAGGTGTCTCGGAGTGATTTTTGAACTTAGGAAAATTGTTGGTTTTGTTTCAGCTGTTGCAGGTCCATTTGTTCTTCGCGATCGCAAAGCCTCTTCCGCGTTCGCGAAACTTTAAGATTTTCCTTCATCGCGTTCGGGTCCATTCCCTCGCGATCGCGTAGGGTTATTTGACCCTGAGGGCTTAGCCCTCTTTTCCTCTTCGTGTTCGCGTACAGTTGACCGCGATCGCGTAGCTTTACAGGTCTCCTTCATCGCGTTCGCGTGATGTCCCACGGGTTCGCGTAAGTCAACTTCTAGACCCCAGTCCTTTTACTCTTCGTGTTCGCGTTCTCCCTTCCGCGATCGCGATGGTCTGTCCAGTCTACCCTTCGCGAACCCGACCTCCCTTCTACGATCGCGAAAGGGCAATTTTGCCCAGTGGTATATAAATATTTCTAGAACAGTAGGTTCGGGATTTTTCATAAGTTTTCACGAAATTCATCTTCTCCAAGGTCCTTAGGCATCCATTGAAGCCATCCTTCACCAAAACTTCTTGGGTTAGTAAATTTTAACTCGTTTCCTTCATTTTTCATCTATATCTAACGAACTCCTAAGCCTAAAACATGCGAATTAGAGTAGAAAATTGGGAATTTGGGTAGAGTTAGGCCCTTTTGAACTTTCTTGATTTAGACCTTGTTTTGGGGTCGAATTTGAAAACAAATTATATATTCGGACTCATGGGTGAATGAGTGACATGGTTTTGGTCCGAGCCCCGTGTTTGGACCAAGCGGGCCTGGGGTCGAATTTTGTTATTTTTGGAAGAATGCATGGAAATAAGTAATTAGGCTATGTAATTGAATCATTGAATACTTATTGATAGACTCGAGTTGATTATGTCTAGATAATACCATTCCGGAGTTGAATTCTAAAGGAAAAGCGGTGTTAGAGGGTTGATTGCTATATTTTGGACCCGAGGTAAGTGTTTGGTCTAACCTTAGCTTGAGGGAATAAGAGTTGAGTCTTATTTGCTACTTGCTAATTGTAGAGTACGATGTATAGGCATGGTGACGAGTAACTATACATTGGTGTCTAGCATGACCGTGAGTCTTATTATTGCGAGTATTCCGATTTTGTTCTAACTTCCATGCTTAATTGATGATTTCTATATGTTGTAAAGAGCATGTGAAGGGAATTGTGATCTTTAAACTTCGAGGAGCATTGGCTCAGATTGTGAAACGAATAATGAAGAAATATGAGATATTACATATTTGGAGCATTGGCTCAAATTGTAAAATGAATGATGATGGAATATGAGATAATTACATCCTTTGGAGCATTGGCTCAAGTGATAGAATAAATCATGGAAATGAAAGTGAAAGAAAGAGAAAGAGTTATTGAAATATACCCTTGCCGGGTCATCGCATTGTTCCCTTACCGGGATTTAATTGTTTAATTGATGTTCCCTTGCCGGGATTTAATTGTTTAATTTATGTTCCTTTGCCGGG
Source organism: Nicotiana paniculata (assembly GCA_005239505.1). Lineage (NCBI taxonomy): Eukaryota > Viridiplantae > Streptophyta > Magnoliopsida > Solanales > Solanaceae > Nicotiana > Nicotiana paniculata. The sequence goes on along the minus strand of ML323330.1, from coordinate 4,941 downwards.
ATTTAATTGTTTAATTGATGTTCCCTCGCCGGGATTTCTATTTCTATTCTATTTACTCCCTTGCCCTTTGTTTGTGATTGCTGTCTGGGTGAGGAGGAGTGTTAAAGTACGAAGGGTGATGCCGTGCACTTGTTTTGGTGAGTATGAGAGTAAAGCACGAAGGGTGATGCCGTGCACTTGTCTTGGTGAGAATGAGAGTAAAACACGAAGGGTGATGCCGTGCATTGTTTGATATTGTCTCCCTTGCTGGGATGTTGAGATTGCTGTTATTGTTCCCTTGTCGGGATTCCTATTTCTATTCTGTTTACTCCCTTGCCCGTTGTTTGTGATTGATGTTTGGGTGAGGAAGAGTGTTAAAGCACGAAGGGTGATGCCGTGCACTGTTCGCTATTGTGAGGAGGAGTGTAAAGCACGAAGGGTGATGCCGTGCCGTACGATGTACCATTCAGTACCGATATTCAATTATCATACTGTGAGGAAAGAGAGTAAAAGCACGAAGGGTGATGCCGTGCTATGATTTACATTGATTACATTATACAATCCTTAGTGAGGACAAGAGTAAAAGCACGAAGGGTGATGCCGTGCTATGATTTACATTGATTACATTATACAATCCTTAGTGAGGACAAGAGTAAAAGCACGAAGGGTGATGCCGTGCAAGCTTGTGATTTCTGGTCCTTATTGATATTCTGACCNTTACATTGATTACATTATACATTGCATAGTGAGGACGAGAGTAAAAGCACGAAGGGTGATGCCGTGCAAGCTTGTGATTTCTGGTCCTTATTGATATTCTGACCTTGTGCTTCCTTTCTTTGTTTAAGATTTCTTATATGAAACTGTTATCTCCCCACAACATGTTCCCCTTTCCCTTATTGATGGATTACTTCCTGTATTTCTCTTCCGTTGTTTACATTTATATATTCGAACTGCACAGGTACATTTTGTTGTCGTGTCTTAGCCTCGTTACTACTTCGTCGAGGTTAGGCTCGACACTTACTCAGTACATGGGGTCGGTTGTACTGATGCTACACCTGCACTTCTTTATGTTGTGCAGATTACGCAGTCGGACCCAGAGGACATCATTAGTGGGAGTGTCTTCCAGCTTATCCTAGAGGCTTCAAGGTATACCCGCTGGCGTTCGTGGGCCTTGGCGTCTCTTCCATACCTTTGTCTTCACTTCTGTCTTGTTTTTCCTCTAGTTTCAGAGACAGTCATGTATTTCCTTCCAGACTTTGTATTTAGCACTCTTATAGACAGTTCGTGAGTTTGTGACTCTAGGTTTTGGGAAAAATTTACCCGTCGTTGTATTATTTTGTCCTTATTTAGCTTGAAACCATATTTATTTCCGCTGTTAAATTGTGAACCGTTTAATTTGTCCTAGTAAATTGATGTTGATATGCTAGTTTATATATACACGGTGGCTTGTCTAGCGGGTTCAACGTTAGACGCCATCACGGCCCGATGGTGGGATTTCGGGGCGTGACAAGTTGGTATCAGAGCACTAGGTTACTTAGGTCTCACAACTCACGGACAACNTGACGAGGAGGTCCCAGTTCCGGCAGTCCCAGTTGGACCAACTCAGGTCCCAGAGGGGTTCATAGCTACCCAGTGCTTCAGGACGCTCTTGTCCGTCTAGTCGGACTCATGGAGAGTGTAGCACAGGCGGGTCATTCTTCCTACTGCACCAGCCGTCTCTCAGGCTGGGGGAGGTGCCCAGACTCCTGCCTCCTGCGCGCCAGAGCAGCTAGCTCCACAGTTTTAGACTCCGGCACCTCAGCCAGCCGGAGTAGCTCAGCCGAGTATTGCAGCACCGGTAGCAGAGAGAGCAGCTATGTCAGCAGATGCTTTGTGGAGACTGGACAGGTTCACTAAGTTATTCACTGCTACTTTTACTGGTTCACCATCAGAGGACCCCCAGGATTATTTGGACAGCT